>JAQGAO010000831.1:0-29095 GCA_034697705.1 Ommatoiulus sabulosus | reverse complement strand
TTTGGTCACGTGGCTTGGCTCTTCAAAATAAATGTCGCATATTTGTCATAATCGCTGAATTGTACCCAAATCGAGCACAATTTAACGCTCTGAGTACCCTTACTATGAACTGAATTTTGCTACACAAAGAACACGTACTTGCATGCATACTTTAATTTTTAAAATTGTGGAAGTGTCGCTAACATATGTACAAATTTTGACATTTTGACTTCCAAATTGGACAAACACATTAAAATGTACGAGTATATGGTATAAACAAACGAACATTACGCAGATTTCATAATTATAATGTAAGTGTTAATTAAGGCAGCACTTGTTTGTGAACAAATCAGTTTGGTTCCTGCACCTAAATGTGTCAGCATTTTTTCCTCTTACGCAAATAATGCACGCAAGTGCTCTATTATTTATGTATACGAAAATAAAAGAAAGGTCGCAGTACAACCTGCACCTACGCCATTTTCTGCTTCTTGGTGCTGTATTTTGTTAATAAGGTTTGTTTTCCCCCATAGAATACTGCGATTGGTGTTTACCGTCATGTTACATTTAATCGACTTCTGCCGGGCGTTCACGTGTTTCATTAATGCTTTAGCACCGCATGTTATATCGGATTTAATGTTGGAAAACCTTTTGTGTCTGTGTTTAGCAAAATATCCCACATCAGGCAATGTAATGCACTGGCATTATCATGGCTACGCTATACAACGACTAGCACTTAAAAGGTCTCAGCAGGGATCTTCTTTGGCGATATAACGTTTAATAGAGGTCTATTTCCGAATGGGTTTCTTCACCGTACACGACGTTTATGTTTTCATAGTTTACTGTATGTGTGTAAACAAGAGGCAATTCAAGCAAGCAACGCTATAGCTACTGTACATTTATTAGTAATGTACTAATTAATAGAAAAGGGGCATCATTTTTCGAAATTTTCCAAAACGAATTCATGCATTTTTAAGTAGACTTCATCTATGGTTAATTCAACTATATTATTTTTCATAAGAGCTTTTAAATGTAATATATATATATATATATATTAACTTAAAGCGGATGTATTACCTAATATATACCAATAATTTTCAATTTTTTTACTGACACGTTCGTTTTAAGAAAGGATAAACTCAAGATTTGTAGTACGATTAGTCTGCTCTAAATACATTAATTTTATTTTAGCATGGTTTGTTTACATTCTCCAGTTTATTTTTTTGTTTTAAAAAATGGACTTCTTTACTTTTTTTTGTAAGAAAAATCCCTTTTTTTTGTGAAAACTAACTTATTTACTTTTTTTTTGTAAAAGAAAACAACTTACTCTCGTATTTACTTTTTTTGTAAAAAAAAATTAATTTTTTATTTACAAAATTAACTCGACATTTTTTTTAAAAAAAAATAGTTTTTTTAAAAAAAATATTAACTTGAAGAAATGGCAAAAATTAAAGGCAGATCGTTTGTTTGTAGCAGACGATTTTGGGTTCTTGCTAAGATTGGATATAGTTTTAAAAAATAAATTATTTACTAATTTTTTTAAAAATAACTAATTTACTTATTTACGTTTTTTTTTTTAATAGACGTACTTTTTTTTAAAAAAAATAGACGTTTTTTTAAATACTTACTTTAAAAAAACGACTTATTTAAAATGTTATCATGGAAAAAATGTCGAAAATTAAAGGCAGACATCGTCTGTTTGTAGCAGACAATTTTGGATTCTTGCTAAGATCATGTATTTTTTTTTTAAAAAAAACTACAATATTTACGTTCCTAAAATGTAATATTTAAGACAGACGAAGCATGTCACTATGTACGTGGTAATATTGTAATTACACATGTTTTACCCTTTCTTATAACGAAATATTTTATCAACATTTTTTAGCATTGAAGGTATTAAATAGAAAATCACATTAAATTGGTTGAATTGAATCATAGAAGCACAAATCATTAAATCTCGAGCTTGTCACAATGCCTATTTTGAAAATATCATTTACTTGTAACTAAAAACAAGGGCTTCAAGGGATAACAAAGCTGTTAATGCAGACGTTTCTAATGGGCATTTCCCCCAAAAAACTCCATGTTACATCCGTAATCTAAGACGATAAGTACACTGTATACATCAGTCGAAGATGGCTGCATCGACTAGAAATCAATAGATGGTTTACGTGAGCTTTCATCTTTAAAAAAATACACCGATAAACAATCACATTATTAATGGACAATGATCCATTAGTGAGAGATGAAAAGATCATGCAGAAATCAGCCAGTTTCTCGAGAATTCCATCTGTAACGAAATCTCAATGCAAGTACAAAAAAACATCATTTCGTCTAACAGCATTTAGCTCAGAGTGTGGTGTCAAGATTGCTGACGTCTTGGGCAATAAATTTGAAACTGGATGAATGAGCATCCAGCAAACGCTGTTATGAGTGATTTAATGGAAAGTCGCGATTGAACGATCAGTGATTCCATGGGTCCTTTTTATACTGTATCTCAAATTTTTAGGAAAAAAAATAAGTAGAAAGCAATTTTTTTTTATTTAAGTGTCAAAAGTCTTTAGATACAAGGATTATTATGCTGTAGATGTAGACCTATTGTATTCATCATTGTACAGTATTATAGATTTGTAATTATATTCAATTAACTAGAAGGCCCGGTTTTTCCCGGGCTGCAGTACTTACGGATAGCGACGCGAAGTAGGTCTAAGGAACGAATCATGATCGCAGCGCCCATGGAAAAACTTTTCGCCCACTAATCCATAAACATACCCACATACATCTCTTCTTTATTATATTCAATTAATAAAACGTGCAATGCTTGTTTCTTAATAAATGAATACGTTTGCAAAATGAAGTTTCTCTCATGTGCAGGACTTGAGACTGGAAGATAGTCTTGAAAAAACCTTTTTCAAAAAGTATTTAAATCTCCTTTTAACTGCATAAATACATGCAACGTTTACTTATCCTTCGATTCTGAAAACTTTACATTTTTTAATTATATAAATAAATGGAACACAAGGATGTTTTTTCTTCAATGTTTAAGTTTTTTGACGAAATAATTATTTCACAAGGCACTGAACATTGCGCCAGTGAAATATATTTCCGGAATGACAAACAAACGTATACATTCATTTCCTGTTATTTCTCAGCCTGTTTACACAAAAGTGCAGTGTCAATTCTTTTGGGTCACATAATATGCAATCCTAATTGCAATTATAATATATATCCGTATAGTCCACTATACACGAATTAGGCGTCGATTTAATAGTTTTTTATATTTAGATTTACTTTTCGTCAGGCACGTGGTTATTGACAACATATTGAAACATGAAAATCATTGATCGTGATGCATGAATTTTTTTAAAAATCATCAGCATGATTTTAAGCATAAATTGAACAAATGTAATGAAACAAGCAATGTTTAATGAGAACTGTAACTTTGTCCACATGATTTTGCGAAATTCTAGGAAATTACCATTCCTGAGTCATATTTGAACCCTAATTAATGTATGATACCATACCACAAAAAATCGCGAACTATATAGGCCGGCTCCTATCACCGAAATTACTGACTGTGTTATTCATGTACACGAATATTCAAATATCTCAAAATCCTACAAAATTTTAAACACGTCTAGTCCCAGGAATTTCGGAAACGGGATACTTAAACTATAAAAAGAACAGTCCTGAGGAACATTTTGAATTTACGAATTTAGTACTTTATACGATTTCAGACTTAAATATTTTCGTAATATGACGCAACTTGGATTTGCAACTAAAGATATCTGCTATAAGTGTGTATTTTTAGGGGTTGGTGACGTGAAATTGCATCATTATTTAGAGGGAAATAGGAGAGTTAGCTATAACTTAAATCGTTCTGAAGTTATAACGAAGCAAAACTATAAACCCATAAACTATATACGTTAGGGCAAAGAAAAATAAAAAACATTTACAGTTGACTAAATTTATATACTGTATCTTCTGCTGATATCTGGGTGCTCATGTGACCTTATTAATGATATACTTGTATCTCAAGTGCCGCGAATCAATATTGAGTTACAGCTTTTTGCTGCAATTTTCTATAATTTTCCACAAATTGTGAGGGCCAAAAATGTTCAGAATTTCTTCAGAATGAAATTTAGAGAATTTTCTTGTTGCTAATTGATGCCAGTAGTTTCTGAAAACACAGTGTATAAAACTTATGTAAACATTCTGGAGCGTTAATTCAGTTCACACCTATATAAGGAACTTATTTTAGGAACATTTTACTATAGTCTCCTCTGTTCCCACTTCCTGGAATACTCTGTGTCTTTGTCCACACCGAACTTTAGTTTGCTTGTTTCTAGACAGTAAACGTGCAACTGAGTGGTTCAAGCAACTAGCTATACAAACTGAACCAGCAACACTTCTGGAACAGAAATGTTTACTCATGTTGCTAAACTTCCAATGATCTTCACCGCTTAAAAAAACAAAAAAACCCAAGAATCTCAGGGGGGATCTTTTGTCTCTGTTGCCATAAACAATAAGGAACTTTTAGCAACATTCATCAGCAGAAAGTTCCTCTATGCTTCCTCCAGTGTGGACGTAGCTTTATGCTGTATTCGAAATGAGAGGAACTTTGTGTTTCTGTCGCTTGTTCCTTCAACTTGTACCCATATTTTCCTGAATGTTTCTGAATGTTCCTTGTTGATTATGGCGACGGAAACAACTTGAACAAGTTGAAAGAACAAGCAACAGAAACAGAAAGTTCCTCTATGTTATATATGGACGTACCTTTATATTCGTAGTGAGAGGAAGTTTGTTTCTGTCGCTTGTTCCTTCAACTTGTTACCATGCTTTCATGAATGTTGCTGAAAGTTCCTTAGTATTTATGACAAAGAAAACAACTTGAACAAGTTGAAGGAACGTCCTCCAGTGTGGACGTAGCTTTATTTTCCAAACCTGTATCCAAATTAATGTCAAAAACAGTAATGTCCTTCAGTCCTTGTAAGTAATGATAAATACAATTTGGTAAAATTTGGTAATAAAATGGTCAGTTAAATTTTGAATAATATTTCACGGATATTTCACGGCACGTTGAACTTTTTGGACTGATCTAGGACTCTGGATTTGTCTGAGCCATGCCAACCGCCTTCCATGGATTAATTTCAGAAGATCTTTCGTTTTTTCCCCCGACCTCTTTTGAGTACTTGCTCATTAGATTTTCTTGCCGTCCAATTCATCCGTTCCATCCCACACGCAATTTCCTTCAATGGCAAAACCATCAGGTTGGAGACATTTGGTCATCTAATGTGAATCTCTTAGGAGACGATACCGGAACGAGACTTGAATCCCATAAAACCCATATACGAAAAGAATTGTATTTTAATCATTTCGGTCTGCAGCTAGTGAATTTGCAGTAAAGCACATTCAAGTAGCATTTCAGAGAACAAGGAAACTTTGTTTCCCCCCCTTGTTTTTGACATACTATGTAGGCCTACATTGTCGAGAAATAGGTGTATTATTTGAAAAGTATGAGAATTTGCATGTTAGGAGGTTTTTTCATATTGTTTTCACGTATTGCATTTGTACAATCGAAGTAATTGAAACATTACTAGAAATTGTTTCTGTTATTGTTTAAAACAGCGCTAGCGCTGTACTGTTTGCCAGCACCATTAACGATGCAATATGTGGCCGAGAAAACCAGAAATTATTTCAAAATACTTCCGATCGCTACAATGCACATAAGCATCTCAAATATCAGTTTTGATTTTGTAATCCGCAATCCGTTCTAATTGTAAAATATCTAAGAAAAATTCAAAAATATTTCAAGAAACGATATAAAAATGAAAAGGACGTATTGGTTTTTTAATGAAATAAATTGTATTACTGCCCACAATTAAAAGAAATGCATTTAAAATGCATTACATAATGTATATCGATTGTAACACGTAATGCATTTCGAAATATATTTTGCTTTATTAAATGAATTTTAAAAACTATTATATGAAACGCATTGACGAGAATAGATTTTGAAATGAATTGACAAGAATTACCCGTGTTCCAATCTATTCCTATTTTCAACGGACCTTATGCAGAGTTACGTATGAGACTACAATGTAGATCACGTGATTATTTTCATCGAATGAACTACTAAAAGAACGAGCCTCGGCACTGCCTCAGGATAATTTTCAAACATGGAATGAATAAAATGTCACATGATATACATGTACATGTATGTAAGGCATGCATGTTATCTTTTTAAGTATATCATAAGTTACAATTTTAAAGTTTCGTGAAGAAAATTTTGCATAAGAGGTTTGGACTATATGCAGATTTCGTAAGCATGCCATTATCATGTGACATTTCATTCATTCCATTGGCGAAAATTTCTCGGAGGCACGTTCTTTCAGTTGCTGATTCGATGAAAAGATCACGTGATGCAGTTTCATACAGTATGTAACTCTGCATAAGGTCCATTGGTTGATGATGATCTCTGCATGGTATAATTTAGAAATTAAAGCACTTTTTAAAGTTTTTTCACTTATAAATATGCATTTCCCACCGCACAAGTCAAAACGTAAATCGACTTATCTTCAAGTCCCATGCCAATGCAGCATTGGGACAGAAGATGAATGTCAAAGTGATCAACAAATCGACTCTTGATCTAATTCACCCCGAATACGGTTGAAGGCATATCATGATATAAAATGATGCTCGAATAGATTAGTTTTTTATATGACGTGTTTTATGGAAAAGGGTTCGAGACAGAAGCAAGTTGAGCGCTGAAGTGCCGGGGTGATGCCCCTTGGATTGCTCTGGCGCTGGAGCAATTCAATTACCCATCAAGATTATAGATTAACGGAAGAATGAATCTAATCGAAAGTGGTGAGTGCGCAAAGATACGGAAAAGTTGGAAGCCAACAAGCGCATTGAACGCGCTAAACGTATGCTAATGTCACTTTCGCTCTGCTATTTGTATTCCCATTAGCTGCCATAAAATACTAAACACATAAATTGAAATCTCGGCGAGATATTGCCATCGTACCCTCTTATGGCACCAGAGCCAATCACGCTTCGGCGATGCCTTCTGGAAACTATACCAGAAGTGCAGCTGACGTTGGAACTACTGCACTGACGCCATTCCATGCAATGTTTGCCATAATTGCGTGGAAAATTTTATCGTGGATTGGCAGTGATCAGTTGCAGAAACTTTCCACTAAATAAAAGCTGGCAAAAGAACGCGCTCAATTCTGACATAGTTTTCAGATGATGATGATGATGATGATAAAGGGGGTTACGCCATTTGCCATAGGCAGTTTTGAGAAAACTTAATGGAGGAACTTTTTGAAAATCTCTTAGCTGGATCGGTTCATGAACTACACGTAGCAACTACTAGCTGCAATATTAAAAACAAAACTGAATTAATTTTAAATTCGATTTTCTTCTCGTTAATTATATATGACAGCGTCTTGGACAGTAACATTATTCTTCTGGGATTCTCCATCAGACATTTTTTTCCCCGGTTTGAAATCAACCATGTTCACAAATCTACAGGAAGTGAAAATTTAAAGATCCGAATTTTTGTTTTGTTTTCATATTCATACAACAAATTTGTGAGATTTTGGGATTGAGATTGTGATTATGAGAATTATTTAGACCATTATTAGATTCAATTCAATTCCAATCAGTACCCTACAATCAGCAAACAAATGCCATAGGGGTCTTTTTCAAATTGTTGAGATATTATACGACCATTTTTTTTTCAAATTTAACCATAGGATATCCAAAATAAATTAAATTTATTTGAATTTTAAACAAACAGTACTCATACGTGTGTAATATACATTCATTGTATGGTCTCTAAATATTTTTTTTGTTTTCTCATATTCATAAAACAAATTTTTCAGATAAAACATTTGAGATAAAAAAATTATTATACGCGTGTATCATTTTATTTCCATTTTATCCATAGAATATCCAAAATCGGAATTTATTTAGTTTTTAAATGATAGGACTCGTACATTGTATAAACTTTAAAATACGATCGAGTTGCACCAGTTCTGTAAGGAAGAAATATTTTCTACCTGTATTTTATGTTGTCTTGCGACCATTAAGGCTTTTCCTTTATTTTTTTATTTATTTTTTAATTAAATACGACTATACTTTGTAGATCTCCGAATGTACACATTCTGAAAGCAAATTCAATGCACATTCAATGCAATTCTATTTCCCCCCAGCCCCTCCAGAATTTTATCAGGTATCTTAAATTTCTAGAACACTCCTGGCTAGAAACATTTACTTGTATTTTCGTAATGCTCGACAGTTGAATGTTAACCTACAAATTTCGAAAAGTGGCACTAGCTCATGGTGGGCGAAACAGTAACTGACCATGTCCAAACATGATCTATGCCTTTGGTTCACCAAGATGAAAACTGCCATTTTTTTATTGATGCTTTTCCCTGTACAAATTTACAACATTTTCAACAATTTTAGAGGAAAAGTTTTCAAAATTTAATAAAAAAAATCTTATGTCTTTGTAGCCAAAACAAAATTTTATACCAGTTTAGTGACATGTTCCATCGAACCTTGAAATTCAAATTTTTTAAACCTTGAATTCATAGCATTTTTCCATAGAAAATCACGTATCACATTACAGGGTACCCACAGACCTGGAAAACTTGAAAAAGTCAGGGAACTTGAAAGTGTCTGGAAAAGTCAGGGAAGAATAACGCTACTGTTACTGTTGTCACAATTCCAAAATTAATGCTTCTGCGCAGTTAGCGATGGGCCCATTTACAAACTTTTTAAAATTTTCCCTGTACAAATTTACAACATTTTCAACAGTGTTAGAGGAAAAGTTTTAAAAATTTAATAAAAAAAATTAACGAGGACACATTCCCAAAATTTTCAATTTTCTTGAGGGTAAACTTGCAAAATTGTCAACCTTTTCCGAGGACATATCTACTAAATGTTTAACCTGTTCAGCAGTTTCTGAGGACGGTTTTGGAAATTTTTCCTACATGTATGTAGGAAATTATTGTATGTACAAAATTAACATAAGTAAATATTTCAAAATATTGAAAGTTGCCCTGTGTAGATTTTGAAAAATCGTGGTTGAAATTGGCATATATCAATTTTGTTGTTGGTCAGGGAAATTTATTTAAAAAACTGGAAAAGTTAGGGGAAAGTCAGGAAAGTTAAATATGAAATTTCTGGGGGAACCCTGCATTGAATTGCTAAGGAAACATATTTCATACGTGCAAAATAATGCATTATGCACTTATACACTGTACATCATGTACTTGTATAGCAGTAATATATCAATAAATATGATATCTTTATGGTTTGTTATAACCGACTTTGAACGATTTCGTGTGCAACGTAGCGGCGTTTCCCAGAATTCCTTTGGCCTCAAAAAATCTCTTGGTGGAAATTCTTGGTTTCCTAGAAATGTTGTAAATTTGCTAAAGCAACCCGCTGTTATGGAGCTCATGGGTTTACAATTTCAAAGCTCTACATATACAATGTTTAAAGAAATGGAAATGTGCCAATAGGACAAACCACAGGCACCTACATGTATAGAAACAAAATCGCCCAGTGATTGCATCTAAGGGCAAAATGTTAGCTAAAAATACTTTTTCTTTTAATTTTGATGAGCTGATTTCATTACACGCACCTTTATTGAAAGAAAGTTAGGAAAAAGTTTTAGCAGTTTTGCGAGATTTCTGAATGATGCCTGCAAATAAGCATCCCATTCAAGACGGTGCCTCGAGTGGTCTAGACCTACATCTTGCTGAAACTCATCAGATGCGCAGCTGCTTTACGTCATTGACCTCCAGCCATGGAACATGGATGCAACGTAAGCCAGGATTTCTGAAAAAAGTCTCATTTTGAGCAAAACTCATTTCGGTAATAAATTCGGCCCATATATTCCGGTTATTATTGAACTGTAAAAAAGTCTGCAAAAATGCACAGTCTTGAAGCTCATATACAGCAACATAAAATGCAATATGAATAATTCGTGGTTATAAAGACTAATGTCGTGTCCTTTTATATGTTTTTTGAAGTTTTTAAACCTCGTCTGTCATTGAACTTTCTTCTCGCAAAATACAGTACTCCCGATTATCCGGGATGGCTGGAGTTTTCCGGAAAATCAACAAAATGCGAGAACAACTAAAATATGGCATTTAAAAATACGAGACTAGTAGAAATACAAATATACATATTATATGCTTCCATAAAATGATTATATTTGGAAAAAACGAATTGTTTTAATAAAAAAAGTAAAAATTTTGGAAAAATTATCCGTTTCTTAGTAAAATTGTGCCGTTTTCAGAAAAAAACTTCATTTTTTAGGAAAAACATATCATTGCTTTTTAAAGAAAAAGTGCCTTTTTTAAAATCACCATTATTTTAGGATTATAATGTCGATTTTTTTTTAAAGTAAAGCTATTTAAATGAAAACTTTAAGTTATTTTTTTAAGAAAAAATTATCTTTGCATAGGGTAAGAGCACGCTGACACTTATTTCATTAACTTAAAAACCAGTATCGCCTAGTGGTATGAGTCTGCAATACCACTACGCGACACTGGTTCAAAATAAGTAAACAAATCACATGAATAAATGCCAACGTGCTCTCACCCATACCCTGTAAAATTCTTTACTCATACAATAAACTTTCGGAAAAAATTATCCGTTTGCTCGCAAAATTGTGCCGTTTTTATAAATAACGTCATGTTTTAGGGAATAGTATCATATTGTATTATTTTTTTAAAAACGAAAATCGCCATTATTTTAGGATTATAGTGTCAATTTTTTAAAATCTCCCTTTATTAGGGAAAAAAAAGTAATTTTGTCCAAAAAAATCATTCTTAGGGGAAAAAGTCATTTCTTTAAAAAAAAAATTAAAGGTGTTATTATTTAAATATATCGTCATATTTAAAACAATATTTAAATATATCGTCATATTTAAAACATTTTTTGGTCTTTCGGGAATGGCTTTTTTTTCGCAGGTTTTTAAAAATCATCATTGTTTTAGGATAAAGTATCCCTTAAAATAATAATAGCAATAAAAAACTGTCATTTTATTAGGAAAAAGTGAATTTTTTAAGGAAAATTGTCGCTTTTTGGAAAGCGTAACAATTTGTTTTAGGAAAACGTGCCATGTTTTGGAAATAAATCGTCATATTCTGGATAATTTTTCGTCTCACGTCTCATGCAATTTTCTATACAAAAATTAAACATTTCTCCCTCAGCTAACCTTTTTCAACATGGTTGTATTTGTCATGTTTTGGAAAAATTGTACTTTTTCTAGGAAAAGGTGTCCTTTTTTATTTTCAGAGAAACAATATTGTGTCGCGTTTTGGAAAAAATGGTGTCGTTTTTAGAAAAAGTGTCAATTTTTGGAAAACAACAACAACTCATAATTAATTTTTTAAAAAAATTGTCGTTTTTAGAAAAATCGTCATCGTTTTCAGATAGTGATTTTTTAATCATCACTATTATTAGGGAAAGGTTAAGTTTTTCGAAAAAACAAAATTTAGGGCAAAGTGTCACTTTTTAGAATTTTTTGGGAATAAAATTGTGGATTTTGTAGGACAAAACCCATTATCTATTTGGTTTATATGCTAAAAACGACCATGGGTAATTCCACCCCGGATAATCGGAAAAATTGTCAATTTTTTAAGAAAAAAAACCATCTCATCATTAATTTTCAAGAAAAATTGTCTTTTTTAATCATCACTATTATTAGGAAAGAGTGTACTTTTTTTGAAAAGCAAAATTTATGGCAAAGTGTCGCTTTTTGAAATTTTTGGGGAATAAAATTGTGGATTTTGTTGGACAAAAACCATTCTCTATCCTATTTCAGTAATGACTGTATGCTAAAAAGGAATTATCCGGGGGTAATTCCACCCCTTACAATCGGAAGTTCCATCCCCTTCAGGGAAAGTTCCCTTGGATTCTGGAAATTTCATACATCAGTAATGTTTCGTTCGACAATATACCGAGCACTTCTTAAGTGGGTTATTTTGACTTCATTATCAGTAAAATGATGAATATGATGTCATTAAAAAGCGATGAAGATTTCTTTAATTGCCTCATCGCTATTTAAAGAGGTGCTAGTGATAATGAATGATAGCGCTTTTATTTCGTTCCTGAAAAAGTCAACTACACTGAGATTCTGAGTGCAATGAACCAGTCTCAGCTTACGCGACCCAATTCGGAAAGTTAGAAACTAAATTGGAATCAAATCTTCTTGCAATAAAATCAATATTAGCTCTTTTCGAGTGAAGCGTGGATATAATATGATAAATTTGTCTAATAACTCAGTGGGGAAAAGCAAAGCTACACAATAGGCTGGTGTTTTCCACCGAGTTAATGAAGTGAAAAATGCTATTAACTGCGGAATCGCATATTTATACAAGTGTCTAATTGGAGGAGACATAAATGCCAACATGCTTTTCGTTCGTGAGCTGTCTTTTTTGAAGCAAGTGCGCGCTGTTATTTTACGTAGCCTGAGTTGGACGAGTCTGATGTCGTGGGGAATCAATCGTTCGAGTTGAATGCACAGCATTTGGCAAAAGTTTGCCAAAAACGATGTAATCGAAGCCTAATCTATATTGGAGCTAGATAAATTAGCCCATTATAATTCTGGTGATTGATGTATACACTCGCAAAACTATAATTTTTAAAGTTACTGTACATCAGATTTCCGATTATCCGGGATGCGGATTAACCGCGTCTTGTCAACATGGGGTTTATTATTTTTTTTCCTAAAAGAAATAAACGACACAATTTTCCCCAAAAATCAATAAAATTCCTGTGAATAAATAAATATTTTTTGATAATTGATACAATTTTCCCCAAAACGATACCTATTTTCCTAATAATCATAATTGTTATAAAAATATGAAACTTTTGTACAAAAACATAAATATACCCTACAAATTATTCAAAAAGCGATTTTCAAATGTACAGTTTTTATAGAAATAATTTGGTTTTTCCAACAGTGTTGTAGTTTTTAATTTTATAAAACAAATCATAGCAGGGTTTATTTATTTTTCATAAAAGTAATAAACGACTCAATTTTCCCCAAAAATCAATAACATTTCTGTGAATAAATGACGATTTTTTGATAATTGATACACGTTTACCCTATGAATATTTCCCAAAAGAGATATAATTTTTCCTAATAACGACAATTTTTTTATAAGAATTTTTTTTTTCAAAAAATACCTACAATTTATCCCAAACAAATATATTTCCAAACCATACAGTTTTTGCATATGTTCAATAGAGAATTATTTAGTAGGGACACTCAGAAAGAAGCTCCTGCTAATTGGTTTAAAAAATCATTTAAAGCTAGGTATCGCTATATTTTAAAAAAAATTAATACATTTCTTTTACACACATAATTTCGCGACTGCCAAAGTACGATTCGTAAAGCTCCTATTTGAGTTTCCCTTATATATTTACTGCAAGTTTTCTTTACAACTTTTACAAGACAAAGATATTTTTAACAAAAGAAGTCAGTGCTCACTAATCAAGTATAATACATAATTTATTAATTTGGTGACAGCAATTGTGGTTTGAGAAGTTCATTAATATTAGTAAAAAATTTAACCATAATTTACTCAAACATGCATGCCTTTCCTTTATGGTAATTGATGGAAATTATTGCCCATTTTCTTTTCGGAATTGCATTGTTAAATTTCCATACTGGAAGACTTATTGCCTTTTGCAATTCCAATTACTTTGGTATCCTATTTGCATATTTTGTCATGTTTTGATTTCGTTTTAGTAAGCCATGGCAGTCTCCCCTAACTATAAAACTACGGTTGCCTCAAGAAACAAAATGAAAGGAGGAACTGGAGCCCATGTGGGTTACAATAGTTTGTAATACAATAAAAAGCGTCCAAATGTAACTTATTTGCATAACATTGTTATGAACATGTATAGTAAAAGTTAATAAGTAAAATAAATTAAATGCGGTTTATTTGAAGTGGAGAGAGAGCAGAGAACTGAGACGAATTAAAATGTAATTATATATTTAGGATACAGGAACTCGCTTTATACGTATTTCTGATAGTACGAACTTATTTTCAATCTCCTTCCTAGGGAATGAACCTATAAGGAATTTCTTCGTTTAAAGTGAATTCCAAATTTGGACATTTCATATTTTCGGCTAAAACGAATGAGTTTTTGAGTTCCCAAACATTCGCGCAATGTTTTGTTAAAGCGAACTTTATTCTTTGCAGTGGTTGGGAAATGATGAAATGTTGTGAAACTCAATATACGCTCGTACTTGATCACAGTATACGTGGTATACTTTATCTGAATGAAATTGGTTGAATAAACAATAAAATTGGTTGAGGCATACATAGCCTCATAACTTAAAACGAGCTTTAAACAATATAATAGGTAGTGTTTGTTATAAAGGAAAATTTACGGTAAAATTTGCAGAACCTTCCCATTCATATACGTGATTTTATAAATTTCGATACAAATGTAGTTTTCTTGTTGTAATCAGGCTTTTTCTGACTTGTCCTGATAATACGAACTACTTTATTCTTTGCATGCCTTCAAGTGGTTGTGGAATGATGAAAATTAAGCCGTGAAACCCAGTATACTGCACCTCAACTAATTTTTATTTCATGAAATAAAAATGGTATCTGAATGATATAAAAATTGGTTGAGGTATACAGGCTGCAGAGCCTCACAACTTAAAACGAACATTAGACAATATGAAATATGTTATAATGTGGAAGTTTCCGATAGAATTTAAAGCACCTTCCCATTCATATACACAACTTCATCCAAACTTGGATGAAAATTTAAGTTTTTATTGTTGAAATCATGTTTTGTATAACTTCTGATAATACGAACTACGGTTTAAACGAACAAATCATGACGTCCCTCGAGATTAGTCTTAACGAAGCTCGACGAATCATGTACTAAACATGCATGGTTGAGTGAAACTGGTTAATGCTCTAATCTGACCTCTAATCCAGTTTCCAGCACATCATAGAATGAGCCAATTACCGCTTTTAGATTCTTATTTAATGAAGAATGGCCATTCACGTTGAGCGTTGAGAATGTCATTAAAATACCAGTACTCAGTACACTGAGGGGTCATAAAACTACCATCTAGGATGTCCGTTGCCGCAATCACCAGGAAACTATTTAAAGCTGACTGTAGCATAGTCTCTTTATAGGTCAAATTGCTGTTGTTATACACGATCCATTCAGAAAAGTTGTCATAAAGCGCCTCATAAAAGAAACATTACTGTAATATACTAGTACATCAACTTTAGCCTTTGACCACCAGGCTGAAAGTCAGTTTAATCATGGACGAAGGTTTAAACATTTGTGATCATCCAAAAAGTCAAATGTTACCAATGGAGAAAAGAGTGTGCATGCTAGCCTAATTTGACATGAATTGGCACGAGGTCAAAGGTTAAACCCTAATGAAAATATTAATAACAGAGTGGAGAAAATGTCAGGAGAAATAAAAGTTGCACCTCACGCAATTCTATTATTTAAAACTTAAGATAGTGACATCATAATGTCACTATAGGCAGCAATTCTTCAGCTAGCTTTAGTCAGTAGTGAATTGTATCGAGAGCATGAATTTGTCAGTATGAATTAAAGTTTTTTTCCTGAAATAATGGCGCATTAACTAAGGATTCCCATTACGTTTAGAATAAGCCTTGGTTTACCAAAATATTGTATAATTCCTGATTGATGTTATAAGCGAACTGTACACGTTCATTAATACTGTAATGAACGTCTGAGAGTGACACTAAGAATGATCGTGTAGAGTGAAAAAAATGTAGAATAATGGCCGGTAATGATGAAAATCCGGATTTTGGCATCAGTACTTTGGTAATTAGTGGCGTGGTTGTCGATTAGCTTGTCGATTTTACACACTTGATTTCACGACTACCAAAAGTGCCATCCGTAAAGCTTCTGTCTGAGTAATCCAAAAATGTCATGTTTGAAAACTTTGAAAAATTGAGAATTTGGGAAATATCAACTATATTATTTGTGGATCGATGACCACTCAAAGCTGCTTCATCGACTACACGTGCAATGTTTCAGTTATGTTATTTGATGAATACACGTATCAACCTGACAAAATGATGAAAAAAATTGACAACAACGGTGAGAATTGCCTCATTACTCATTGACATATGTTAGTATGACTGCTGAGCAGTTTTTATAGCTTTTTTCAAATTTTGCGTTAATGACAAACATGATGTTTAAGACGGGGGAATTAGTTCTGTTCTGTCATTAGGAGATTTAGGACATTTGTAATATTTTTAAGATTTACAGCAACAGCTAGGGTTCCCCCAGAAATTTCATTTTCAACTTCCCTGACTTTTCCAGGTTTTAAAACAAATTGCCCTTACCAACGACAAAAAAATATTGACACGATTTTGAAATATCTACAAAAGACAACTTTCAATATTTTTGCATTATTTACTCATGTCAATTTTCCAAAATTAGCATGATAATTGTCTGAAAATTTTAGAAAATTGTTTTTGAAAAATGTGAAATCCTTTCAAATTTGTATTCTTAAAAGTTGACAATTTTTCAAACTTGTTCGCAGAACGTTTAAAATTTTGAAAAAATAAATTTCTTCGGAAACTGTTGAAAATGTTAAAAATATGCACACGAAAACAGTTGAAAATTTTACAAATTTATGCTCGGAATTGCAAATTTTCCACTGAAACTGTTATATATTTTGTAAATATGTGCTCGGTAAATTTTTAAAAGTTTGCAAACAGGCCCTGAACTAATCACGTGTAAGCGTTAATTTTGGATTGTGACAACATGAATAAGTTGAATGCCCTGACATTTTGAAAATAAGTCATTCTTCCCTGAATTTTCCCTGACATTTCCAGAAATTTTCAAGTTTTATGACTTTTCCAGGTTTTTCAGGTCTGGGGGTACCCTGAGCAATCTCTGTACCAATATTAGACGATTATTACTGCTCCTCGCTTAAGTATACATTACACATCTTGCACATGTGTTATTCTCAAACTGAAAAGAAATGCATTTCAAAAATACTTTTGAAAATATGCATAGATTGCTTGATAAAATGCGTTTTCAAAATGTATGCTCGTTAGTGTATTGTGAAATACATTACGATTTTCCAAACTATACATATTTTCAAATGTATTTTTAAAATGCATTTCTTACGAGTGTCAATGCAATGTTGGATTTGTGGGATAACACGCCTTAAAATTTGAGAGAATTAGCTGAATTAATGATTTGTTTAAAAAGGGTGATTTTTTTACCAAATCTGAGCCAATTATCAAAATTTTATTTTAGTGCAAAAAGTGAAGCATTTGCTTAAAAAATTATAAAAGCCCGTATTTTTCATCATTTTTATACATTCAGTGTAAATTACTTGTAAAATTAATTGCAAGCAATTAAGCATTTTCTTATAAAATTATGAAAGCCTCTTTTTGCTCAATTTGTATACATACAGTGCAAATTACTCGTCAATTTCATTGCCAACAGTGAAGCATTTGCTTAAATAACTATGAAAGTCTGTATTTTTGCTCAATTCTTATACATACAGTGTAAATGACTAGTAAATTTCATTGCAAACAGCGAAGCATTTGCTTAAAAAATGATGAAAGGCTCACTTTTTATGCATTTATTAGTTATAGATTTCACTTCATAATTTATTATTTCTTAATCCAATCGCTTGGATAGAATTACACTACAAATCATAGTCATTATTAGTTCAAAATGCCAATTAACCCTTCCATACTTGGTCTTTCATTAATCCAGAAAGAATGCTGAAAAACACGTCTGCTCATTATTAATATCGACGTGTTATGATAGAAAGTCAGCTTTCATAAAAATATACAAAACAAAAAAGTTTGGTTAGTTAATTTATTTACCGACGCCTAACACTATTTATGGCTGCGTATTCACGCCATAGCGCAATTACGAGTTTATTATTTCACAAATTAACAAAAACTGAGTTGCGTGTTCGTACTAAAAAACTCGTTTCGGTTCATCCGTTAATTAAAACTCAGGGCACGTATTAGTAATTTTACTTTTTGACTCGCACTATGCAAATTGGAGCACAAATGTGCTCCAGGAGGATTCGTACTCCTTCAAGTCAAGAAGATAAATCTCAGAATCACACGTTGATTCAGACATTATATTTGGATTAAATTACCACGTACTACATATTTTTTTAAAAATAAACCGTGTTCTTTAATGAGTCAGTCCTGGTTTAACACCTGTATCTAAAACAATCTTCACCATATTCGTTTACGTCAAATTCAAAATATCAAAATCAAAAGATAACGGATTTTGGCGAAATTGTATTGTTTGCCAATCGATTTTTGAGTAACCTATACTGTTTTCATTTATGCTTAATATTTAATTTTTTTTAAAAAGAAAATTTAAATAGTAAACAGTATTGGAAAATCTCTATCGTTTTGGAAAAATCATATCAACAAAATCTTCTTAATTATTCAAGAGAAATTGCATTGTTTTTTGTTGACAAAATTATGTAATATTTTTGGAAAATGTATATAGTTAGAGAAAGTTTTTTAATCTAATGTTAATTTACGCTGCGAATTACGAATTCTGTTTTACGAACTTTTACTCGTGGAAATTGTATATTTCGAAAAATTAAACGTTTTGTTTATAGTTTATACTAATATTTTTAATCTCCGAATATGCCTACGTCATTATTTCAAAATTTTCTAAATTTTCCTACGTCAATATTTCAAAATATTCCAAATTTTCCTACGTCAATATTTCAAAATATTCCAAATTTTCCTACGTCAATATTTCAAAAAATTTCAAATTTCCTACGTCATTATTTAAACATTTTCCTATGTCAATTTTTTTAAAAATGTTGCATATTTTCCCCTGTCAATTTTTTAAAATAATGAATATTTTCCCCTGTCAATTTTTAGAAATGTTGCAAATTTGCCCATGTCAATGATTAGAAATGTTGCAAATTTGCCCATGTCAATTTTTCAAAATGTTACAAATTTTCCCCTGTCAATTTTTAAAGCATTCGAACATTTTTAAAAATTTACGAATTTTTTCCCTGTAAATTTTAAAAATGTTCCACATTTTCCCCTGTCAATTTTATTGACGATTTTTGGAAAATACTAAAAAATTTCCATTCATGAAATGTGTCCAACATAAATTATTTTCAGGAATTTTTAATGGTTTCTGAGTTTTCAAAAGTGAGGAAGGGATGGACCCGTGATTATATCTCGACTCAAAAAATTCCATAATCCAAGAAAGTTCAAAAACCACTGATACATACTGTGTAAGTATAACAGCAGTATTCAAAAGTAGCTTTACGAATAGAACTTTGGCAGCAGTGAAACTAAGAGTGCCAAATCGATATGCTAATTGATAAAAAATTCACTCAAGGTGAATACGTTTACGTATCATTTTTTTTTAAAAAAATATTGTCATGTCCAAGGGATTTCCACGAAAATGCTGTCATAATTAAAATAATATAATTAAAAAGTTTTTTTTAATACAGACCAGTAAAGGCACCTATGAAATTACTTGCAAACATGAGTTGATTTTCACTACCTCTAGTTTTCTTCCCAGAATGTTCAGTTAGAAAACTTTCAGTAGAGTTCAACTGTCTCATTCCAGATTTGATTTCGGAGGGCTAATTTATCATCAGCTTTAAGCTCACTCATTTCGACCGAAATTACGACGAGGCAAAGACCTATATATGTATACAGACTTCTGCAATTTCTTTGTTTTCAGTCAATAAAACCCGAGTCTGGAAGATAGTTGCGCAAATTTCTGTGGGGGTCGAAGAAAGAATGTTCGTCTGGCCAAAACGGTTCAATCACATCCGTTTTTCACTAAAGTGATTTGATTGTCTGGTATATTTTGTCGAATTTCATTGTCATCAGACTGGAAATGCGAACGGGACTAGACGCTGATTAAGATTAAATTCAACCGTAAACGATCCGACTTGATGCCTGAATTAATTTAGAAAACATTCTAAAAGTCCAAAATCGACTTATAAATACGTGTATTAATGCTATTTTATCAATTTGGAAATATTAAATCAATGTTGGGACAGTGCTCCACTATAACCACATCTGAAATAAAACCTTAGAAAGGCATTTTTCTACAAAAAATTCTGAATTTTTCGGTTTATTAAAATGCATTTGGAGCAATATATTTATAGCTTTTAAATACATGTATATTTAAATGTATTTCAGATTATTACAGAGTGGAACTTTAGAGACAATTCTATTGCATCGTTAATATACGATGCATACGATTGTCAGTGGGGCCTTATTAATAATAACTCGTTTAATACGAATTTCTGATAATACGAACTATACCTTCGTAATTTCCAGTCACTGTCCTAGGGTAGACATCCAATAATGTTAATTAATTTGTTTAAGACGAACTCGGGTTACTCGGGTAATACGAATTTTCGAGTTTCCAAACATTCTACATTTCGTTAAAAAGAATTTTAAACAATATAAGAAACATTTTTTAAAGGGAATTCCCCGATCAATGCTGTAAATCGAGAATGTAATAAAACATCGTAGTGCAAATTATGATTTTCAATCATGTTTGTTTCTGACTTCGGAAAAATTCCAAAAAATTGTTTGGGTCAATTTTTTAAAATGTAAATTTTCTTACATCAACTTTTCAAAATTTGTAAAATTTGCCTAGGTCAATTTTTCAAAATTTTTAAACAATTTCTACCTCAATATTTCTGATAATATCGGACTTAGGTTTTAACTACATGTAACAATTTTCGACGTCCTTTGGATTTGTCTTGACGAGGTTCCTCTGTTTTAAAATATACAGTGGAATCTTGTGAAAATATACCGAAAGTTTCTTGTAATTCATCCATGAAAATGTTTGTGTAAATATACACATGTATTTGTATTGCATATCAGTCAATGCAGCCACCAACAGGTGGCATCCTTGTTTCAATAGTGACACGAAATTGTTTTGTTTAATATTAAGATGCTAATCTCAGATGAGTCGTATTTATCGATATACAGTAAAAACCGGACATTGAAGAATTTTGAGTTGTGTCACTTTTGAAGCGGGTGTGCGATATATGAAAATGTGTTTAAAAAAACGTATTATAGAGTCCTATTTTAAAATAGATATTTCTCATCGAAAATGCATTTTAAGATGATATTTTTAGATGTGGGTGCACGTGTTCTTATTTTGTATTATTCGCAGTGGTCAGCTTTATGCGCTATTTGGCGAACTTCGCTATAAAATATCCATTTCGAAAAGCCATAAACGTCATAATTCATTCTGCGATAGATCAGAACCGATTTGAATGAAAATTATTTGACAAAGAGGATATTAGCGACTATCTGAACCACCGATTACCCTTTGTCTCGCTCTAAACTGGCTTCGCAGCTGGACATTGGCCAAAATAGCCCTGTTTGCTCTAAATTACTCAAAACGTTTGGCGGAGGGAGAAAAAAAACTTGCTATAAAAGGAGCCAAAATAAATTATGAAGTGCCGTGGTTATCGGAAGGAGAACAAAAGAGCTTCGGTCATCTTATCCTAAAATTACAACACGCATCTTTTAAGCCGAACAATGGAAGAATGAAAATGCATTGTATGTAAAAAAAAGATAATAAAGTGAACTTTTGATGATGTAACACAAAAGCAAAACAATTTGTTCACCTTATTGCGGAAAGACTTTGTATGGAATTTATATAATTAACATAAAAACTGTCTTAATTATTATTCCACTACAGTGTGTATAAAGCTACGTCCACAATGGAGGAAACATACAGGAACACAGAGGAACAAAATCAACATATTTTAGGAATATTTTGCTAAAGTTGCTTCAGTGCCCACTTACCGGAACATTCTGTCTACACCGAATCAAGTTATTTTAGGAACATTTAACTAAAGTTGCTTCTGTTCCCACTAACTGGAACAATCTGTCCACACCGAATCAACTTATTTAAGGAATATTTTGCTAAAGTTGCCTCTGTTTCCATTTGCTGGAACATTCTGTCCACACGGAATTAACTTATTTTAGGAGCATTTTTCTAAAGTTCATTCTGTTCCCACTTGCTGGAACATTCTGTCCACACGGAATAAACTTATTTTAGGAGCATTTTTCTAAAGTTGATTCTGTTCGCACTTGCTGCAACATTCTGTCCACACCAAATCAACTTATTTTAGGAATGTTTTGATAAAGTTACCTCTAGTTTCATTTACTGAAACATTCTGTCCACACCGAATCAAATTATTTTAGGAACATTTTGCTAAAGTTGCCTCTGTTCCCACTTACTGGAACATTCTGTCCACATAGAATCAGCATATTTTAGGAACATTTTGCTAAAGTTGCCTCTAGTCACGCTAACTGGAACATTCAGTCTGCACAGAAAAAGCAACTTATAAAAACAGTAGTTCCTCTAAGTTTCCTTAAGTTGCCATTAAAAATCTTATATAATTGAAATAAAAATGTTTACTCGTGTTGCTAAACTTTCTTTGATTTTACCGCTTTTTATGGATCAGGAACCTAAAAGGGGACCCTTTGTTTCTGTTGCCACAAATAATAATGAACTTTCAGCGACATCCAGGAAACTATAGGAACAAGAAACAAAAAGTTCCTCTATGTTTCCTCCGGTGTTTGCACGTAGCTGTTCACAAGTTTCCATTAAAAACATTAGGGGTCATTCAAAAAGGACGTCCTCATGGGGGATAGATTGAGTCACGGACACAATGTGGATAAAAAAAAAACGCCAAATAAAATCAGTTCCCAAAGTAAAAGGGAAATTGAGCTTAATATCGCATAGGTGGGTTATAAATTGCAAAAGTCAGTAAACAGGGTACCTCGTCCAGTCCTGGAAAACCTGGAAAGGTCAGAGAACTCAAAACCTCGATCAGGGTCCATTTGCAAAATTTTTATTTTTCTCGAGCATAAATTTGCAACGTTTTCCGAGGCCAACTTTACACATTTTTCCAAGTTTTCCCGAGGACATATTTGCAACCTTTTCCACCTTTTTTCAAGTACAAATCTTCATCATTTTCAACTGTTTTAGAGTAGGCCTACAGATTTGTAAAACTTTCAAGTTTCAAAGGAGAAATTTGCAAAATTTCCAACAGATTCTGAGGACAAATTGGCAAAATTCTCAACCTTTACAGAGTACAAAATTTACGTTTTCCGTGTACAAATTTGCAAAACTTTGTTTAGAAAACTAAGTTTCGGACGTCCGAATGGGGGAGGAGGGAGTGGTCCTGATTGACCGGACACAATGCAGACAGAAGGTAGGGGGAGTCCAATTTTGGGCAAATTTTGAGGACGTCCTTTTTGAATGGCCCCTTACGTAATTTAAGTTTATTTTGATGCAACTTACCAACAATTATGTTAATATTCTCTTAAAAAACAATTCTATATCCAGCTGTCTATATCAAACCTTTCGTGAAATTTGCCGAATTCAAGTCTTTCAATATGAAGAAAATTAATTGAATTTTTATCCGATACTATAATTACTTTAGCAAAGATTTTTTTCAACTTTTACACAAGAAATTTGCAGCAGCAGCAAAAAATCGTTGTTTAATTACTAGTGTCAGTTCAACTCGATTTGTGTTCTCGAAGTCTTCTGTTTTTATTTCTTTTTTGAAGAAAATATATGTTATTAATTCCAAAAATATTCATCCTAAATATTAAACGAGTTAAGAGACGTGTATTTGGAGATCAGAAAGCGCCATAAAAAGAAACCAAAGTGTCCCCTGACCGCATAAATATGTAACTTTGATAAAAAAAATCAAATTAGTTTTAGCAATTTTGACAATCCTCATTATTACTCATTAATTGGGGTCGAAACAAGTTATAAAATCGAACGAAAGGTGGCTGAGGTAAATAAAGGGCAATCTATCCAATTACTGGCCTGGACATAAAAATAAATACTAGAAAAAAAAATTACCAATATTTCGTGCAAAGGGGGTTAACAATCGCAGAAAGGCGGCATGCATGCTTTGTAAAGATTGAACAATTAAAAGGACAACTTTTCATAATTTCTTTAATTTTGATGTAAAAAAACCTCAAGTTACAATTGCAGCTATGCAGTATGTGAAAGTCTAGTTAATAAACTTGATAACATCATTAAGTTGCCATTACGCTGGAGACGATGCTCAAAACCGCATTTTGATCGAATATCGTCGATAATTGCTTTTTTTACCATTATCAGGAAATGAGAAATTTTATAATGAATCAAATTGATTGAAGTCAATAAAAACAATTATCGACGTAGCATCTACGGCACGACTAAACAATCCAAAAACAAAGAAATACCATTAATCTTAGAAAATTATGAAAGGCTTTTTTCAATTTTTATACATACATTGTAAATTTCTCATTAATTTCATTGCAATCAGTGAAGCATTTGCTTAGAAAATTATGAAAGTCAATTTTTTTATCAATTTTTATACTTACAGCTATGTAAATTAATCGTAAATTTCATTGCAAAGAGTGAAGCATTTGCTTAGAAAATTATGAAAGTCGGTATTTTCGCTCAATTTGTATACATACAGTGTAAGTTATACCCTTAAATTTCATTCCAAACAGTGAAGCATTTGCTTAGAAAGTTTTAAAATCTTTATTTTTGTTCACATTTTATACATACAGTATAAATTACCCTTAAAATGTCATTGCAAACAGTGAAGCATTTCCTTAGAAAAATATGCGGTTAACAATCACAAAAAGGCGGCAATCATGTTTTATAAAGATTGAACAATTAAAAGGACAACTTTTCATAATTTCTTTAATTTCGATGTGTAAAAAAACTTAAGTTTTAATTGCCGCTATGCAGTCTATGAAAGTCTAGTTAATCAAGTTGATGACATCATTAAAAATCAAAGCTGGAGACGATGCTCAGAACTGCATTTTGATCGAATATCGTCGATAATTGCTTTTTTACCATTATCAGGAAATGAGAAATTTTATAATGAATCAAGTTGGTTGAAGTCAATAAAAACAGTTATCAACGTCGCATCTACTGCACGGCTAAACAATCCAAAAACAAACAAATATCATTATTGCGTATCACTTTTAATGATAACTTCCGGGAATTGATGTATTTATGTATGTTACGCAGGTGCCTGTAACCTGCCATCGTATTTAGATTCCATCGCCAAAAATTATCATTAACGAATTTGGCAATCCGTCATAGAGCGATAATCATTATAGAGGTTTTTTTATTTTATTTTTTTCATTATTTTGTAAATTTCGACCGCATTCTACGCTACATTTTAATAAGAGGGCAACGTGGGTCTCGTAATTATACAGCTTTGTTATGGGATGGTTTTAAGCATCGATTTGCTCTCACGGGCCGTTATTAACTTCAAAAAAACCAACACACCAAAAAAAGGAACAATGTTTTTAAGAATAAGGGCAGCGCAGATCTTGTAATTATATAGCTTTTCCATGGGAAGGTTTTAATCTTCACAGGGCGTTATAAACTTTAAAAAAAATCATGACAAAATTATAGGTAGCTTTAGTGAATTAAGTACTTCATAAGTTTGAAGAAAATGATTAAGTTGTTCATCAGCTTGGGTAATAAAAGACTTGAGTAATGTGAAATAAAAAGACTACATAACTATCACTTGGTCACCAACTGTAAGCGTGTTGTTTTAAATCTTATCCGTCTTGACATCATCACACACCATGGTAATATCAAATTATTGATATTGGTAATATCATATTAATGGTTTTTACACAACCATGTACGGAGAGTAAACGAGTATACTTTGTTCGTGGTGAAACTCCAAAATCATGAAACACATGCATGATTTTGGGAGTAGAATTTTATGCATTCATTGTTCGAGGTACAATGTACTTGTACATGTACTATTAAGATTTATTCCTTTAAGATTTATTCTATTCAGAATAATCTATTAAGTTGTTTCCAATAGGAACATTTTACCTCAAAATCAACTTGCGAATTCAATATAAATTATCAACATCCCGATAATGTGAAAAAAATTATTTGAAAATATTCATAGATTGGAACACGAGTAATGCATTTTAAAATAATCTTTGCATTTTAAAAATGCATTTTAGTATACCAGTATATTTTAAAATGTACTGTGGAGAATGGACCGTATGCAGATTTCGGCACTATGCCTATATCACGTGACATTTCATTCATTCCATCAACGACGATTATGCAGAGGTGCCGAGGCACGTTCTTTTAGATTCTTTTAGATTCGATGAAGAGATCACGTGATGTAGCCCCATGCGTAAATCTGAATACGGTCCATACATAACAAGAATACATCTCGGAAATTTAACCATCATGGTTGGTTGGTTGGTTTGTGAGTATAGGGCACAGTGCCTGTAAGGCAAAATTAACCATCATGTATTGATTGGAACATTGTTATACATTTCACAATACAGTACATTGTATATTTTGCATTATTAAAATGCATTTTAAAAATGTATTCTCCGCATTGCATTCATGACAAGGCATTCAAATAATTCGTTTGAATACGTATTCTCCTCAATATATTCATTTCAATAACTAAAAATGTATTTTGAAATGTGTTACACGCGTTCCAATCTATATATATTTTCAGATGCACTTTAAATGCATTACGTGTGTTCCAATCTATACATATTTTCAGATGCACATTACTTGTGTTCCAGTCTATACATAAAGTATTTTTAAATATATACATTTTTAAATTTATTGCATGTGTTCCAATCTATACATACTGTACATGTACATTTTTTTCAAATGCACTTTATACATGTATGCATTACATGTGCTCCAAGCTATACATATTTTCAAATGCATTTTAAATGCTTTTGCTTCAATGGGGATTCTAAGGTGGAAATCATGAGCACCCTAAAATGAATTAAGGTACCTACCGTACCTTCGAGGAACCTTGTCTCCACGCCGCATTTCAGGGAAGCATCCGAACTGTGAGTGATGACCACGTGGCAATGTTGCATATATGCATGGCATGCGTTGACCCGTTCCAACCCAATACCTAATTGTCCAATTACCATCCTCAGGCACGCAGATAAAAAAGTCTTCCAAGTTAGAAGTGATAAAGTGGAGGAAAAACGTGGGGCAGGGAATAAATCAAAAGCGTCGAAAATGGCGAAATTATATGTCAGAGACAGATTCGGAGCAGTGAGGTAATGACTGACACGGGTCCGATATTTATTGTATCAGATAAAAGTAGGAAAGCTTAAGAGTAGAGAAACTGGGCTTGGGTGTGCCAATCGTAAATCACCCTGTCTGTCTCTGGAATCCGACCGAATGGTCACGTTGATTAAAGTGAATCCAAGAAACTGCCATCTGAGAGCAGGGTTTTACCCTGACCGCAGAAACTTTGCAGAGCAGTAAAAGCCTCTTTTAAAAGCAAATTTAAGTTTTGCATTGCTCGCCATCGATTCCGGATCGTAAAGCAAGCTCTAAAGCAGGATGTTCTGATCGAAGTCATCGATAAAGCGCGCCACCAAAAGCAGAACTCGGGGTTTCTGGAGGAGCAGATTTCAGGCAGTTGACAAAGGTCTTGGCGAACAAAATGGGATGTCAAGATGTGGCTAGGCAAACGTTGCTATTCAAGATTTGCCAGCGTGCAATCTAATCTTTATTTGCAGTTTGGCCAAGGAACCCGAAGAGCCTTCTTGCTCCTCACAAAGGTAGCGACACTCCAAAGTGAATTGAAAGAATCAAATTCGCCATGCTCCGATGGATGTCATAACGCCATCAGGTTCTTTCCCCCATGAACAGCTGACGTACTCCAGTTTTTTAACCCAATACACCACTATTCCGAGCGTTTAAACGAAATTCTGACAAGTGAGAATTGTGCTGGAGCAGGTCAGGTGAATATTAAATATTTCTGACGAGGCTGAGACTTTGTCCATAAGCCCCTTTAAAAGAGTTTACTTGAACACTGCTGAATAAAGCGGATTTCAAAGCATCGCAAAGTAACAAATATCTGAAGATGAAATTTTTGCAAGGACTAGATTGGAACCAGTTTTTATTTTTGACATTGTGCCCCTATTTAGACGTCGGCAATTTGCCACAATGCGTCAGTAAAAGGAAAACTATAGAAAAGACTAAACTCTAAACTAAAATATCTCTAAAGACTGTACATTTGTAGACTCTAAACTAGAATCTGTAAAGACTAAATTAGTAGACTCTAAACTAGAATCTCTAAAGACTAAATTAGTAAACTCTAAACTAGAATCTCTAAAGACTATAAATTAGTAAACTCTAAATTAGAATCTTTAAAGACTATAAATTAGTAAACTCTAAATTATAATCTGTAAAGACTAAATTAGTAAACTCTATAAACCTAACGACTCTAGACTAGACTAGACTAGAAACTAGAAAACTGTAAACATTCTGAACAAGCAAACTAAAAACTATAATCTCTAAACTAGAAAACTCTAAACTAGAAAAATAAACTAGAAAACTAAAAAAAGTTGTCTTTTTTTCTACAGCAAGATACTAAGCAGTTAAACAGAAATACACATTGTACATGTACATGTATACAGTAGGAAAAACAAATATGGAAGCAGTATTAAAATTGCTGTTTTCGAGAAAATTACGTGGTGGAGATCTTTACATGGATCAGTACATGGATTATGTAACAGCAACCAGAATTTTTTAAAAATAAATGAATAAATTTTAAATTAATAAAATTCCATGGCAAAAAAAGTATGGAAACACCCTCCTATACTGGTTGTTAGGTTGTTAGATTTGTCTTGAAAAATCCAAAAAGATCTTTATAAATGTTTGGCAAACACATTGCGTCAGCATC
This sequence comes from Ommatoiulus sabulosus, assembly GCA_034697705.1. Taxonomy (NCBI): domain Eukaryota; kingdom Metazoa; phylum Arthropoda; class Diplopoda; order Julida; family Julidae; genus Ommatoiulus; species Ommatoiulus sabulosus. The sequence continues at coordinate 330 of JAQGAO010000831.1, read as the reverse complement.
AGGGGAGGTTGGGACACCATAAACTATAAGAAATATTCTCATGAAATATCCTTCATAGACTTTAGCATGGGATTGGCAGGGGTATGGTTTTGGGGCTGTGTGAAATACAGAGGAGATGGAAATTTGGATTAAGCATGATTGTTTGTAGTGTTCCAACCTTCTATGAAGCTGACGCAATGTGTTTGCCAAACATTTATAAAGATCTTTTTGGATTTTTCAAGGCAAATCTAACAACCTAACAACCAGTATAGAGACCGGCGCCGATGGTCGAGTGGGTTACGCGCTTGCCTCTCGATCCTAACTAGCGGGGTTCGCTCCCCGGTCGAGGTC
>JAQGAO010000830.1:0-29098 GCA_034697705.1 Ommatoiulus sabulosus | reverse complement strand
GCAAATTCAAGCGAGGGGGACGCGTTCGAATTTTGCGCTAACGGCCAGTTATCGATTAGGCATGCTTGGTGTTTGGGTGCCTTCCGCCGTGCATGCCTAATCGATAACTATATTCGAACGCGTCCCACGCTTTAATTTGCTGACGAGGCATAACGGGATGATTAGCAGTCAAACAAAAACTTCCACGAAAGAGGTAATTAGTCGCCGATTTGTCTGCAAGTTTCATTTCTGGTTTTGGTTGCTTTTTGGTGGAGCTTGACATTTTTCCCATTCCACCATTGCAGGTATGTCACATCGATTTTGGAACGACCCACGTGGGGTGGGAGTGGGTGCGAATCGCACTGTGGGAGTCCCCCTTAAGGTTCAGATGGAGACCGAAGGCTCGGAGGTGGAAGTGGCTATTTTACAGCAGGAGCTGGAGGTAATAAAAACGGAAATGTTGGCATTGAAAAAGGGGAAGAAAACTGCCCAATGCTCGGAAAAGAAAGTACCTGCTCTCCAGCATGAGTTGGAAACAGTCAAGGATGAGGTGACTTCTCTTATAGATTTACAGAAGTAGGCACAAGGTGCCCAGGCGAAAGTAAAAGTCTTACATAAAGAGTTAGGGAGGGTTAAAACTGCATTAATGGAATGTCAGCAGAAGCTAGAAGAGGTTCAGGTGCAAGGGAAAAGGGAGATGAAGTCGAGCGGTCCTGAAACTGCAATGGGTGTAAAAGGAGTGCAGGAGTAAGCACAGGATTGCATACCGAATAGGCAGGATGAGGGGGTGCGAACTATGTCCCACATGGTGGAAGGGGTACCGGGTCAGCCAGGAGCAAATAGCAGGGAGCTGGGGGAAGGTGGGGAAAATAGCTAAGAGCGAATGAAGCAGGGGGGTTTGGAGGAAGGTAAGACTGGAACCTTAGGAACAAATGAGGGTGAGAACATGGCAATGGCAGAAAGTGCAGAGAGCCACTTAGGGAAGCTCGGGGTAGGGCTAAAAGATGCAAACCTGGAGGAGAGACTTGCAATTAGGGGAGTCACAGGGGATCAATCGAGACCCGGCAGACTTTCACCATATAAAAGGAAACTGGATACCCAGGAGGAGATGACTAAGGGGAGTAAGTCTATGGGGGAACAGGGAAGCCCTTCAACCGAGGGCAGCTAGACTTCCAGGGCTGGGTCAGAGAATAGCAATAGCAAGCAGGCTAAGGAAGGGGGAGTAATGGGAAAGTTCAGACAATGGCCTCAGTTAGAGGGGGGAACGGCCAGAAAGGGGGGCACCAAGGTAAAGGAAGGAATGGATCTTAGCAGGAGACTGCCAGAACAAGCATGGAGAGCACTAAGAACAGTGGCGGGCATAAATACTGACTATGAATACAAGGGCGAGAAGAAGATCTGCAGTGCGCCCACATCGAAATAAAAATACCTTAAGATACATTTGAAATACATTTTTGATAGGTAAAATATATTTACACAGTTATTGAATTGTCATGAATAAATTATTCATGAAGAATGTGTTACGCAGTTGCGTAACACAACCTGGATCTAGACCGAGGGGAACTGCTATAGGCTACCTTGAACTCGGCTAGTCCAACTGTTTATGCAAACGCTGTTGTGTTTCGCGTTATTTGCATTGATGTACTTATTGTACCATCCTAGTTCGAAAAGCCCGAGTGTTTTAAGGGCAATAAAGGTTTGCGTTCTGATTATATTGGTCTGTTCCTTGATAGTCCCAGTAGTCACCCTGGTTAGGTTGAGGTCGGGTCTTAGGACCTCGTTATAGGCTATAATTACTTAAAGTATATATATACCTTTGAGTTATTACAAGAAAAGTTTTTCATGTATTTGTCAGATAATAGCGCGAGCAACGGAGTGTTAAATTGGACCTCACTATACACAGAAAAAGGTTTGGGGAAAGGAATAACTTTCCTACATCTACGGGACATAAAAATGCCAATTAATATCGTACAAGGCCTAACGATTTTTGCAGCTGAAATTCTCGTCGTATTAAAAACTGCTATTTAAGCAGATATCGGTTATGGGATAGTTTTTATAGATTTTTTCCGAAATGGCAATATCCCTCCGAAATGAATGCTTATCTGTTTTTATTAGCGTTTCGAGCTCCTTGCCTCGTAAATTCAGCCTAAATAATAATGAGAAAAAAAATCGGTATCGAATATACCGCTAGGGAAATCGCAAAATATAAGCTTTTTTTATTAGCAAAACATCAAAGTGAATATGAAATTAGCAGAAGAGTGCGTGGATCCGCTTGTCAATTCTTAATGGACTGTATACACGTGTATTAAGGCGTATAGGAAGGGATTTTTATAGCCTTTTTTAATTAAAAAACCTAAGCCTGCATGGGCTAAGAAATGTGATATTTTCCGAGCGGATAAGAAATGCGAAACCTGATTTGATTTTCTTTTCTTTGATATTAATCACATTTGATGAGAATGCGCGTAAGACTATATGGAAAATAGCAGTCTTCATAATCTCGTCTAAGTGCGTGTCTTAGATGAAAAAGGGATGAGAAATATTACCCAAAAATATGGAAATTTCTTCCCCCGAAGCTTCTATTTTCGTCTTAATTCCAACATTTTCCTCAATGCTCTACACTTTCCATCAGCGAAAGAAAATTCATATCTTAATCTTTTTTACATCTGCGTAGGAAATCTTAAAACGAAATTAAAACCTCGCCTATAATCAGGCGCATAATTTACTGAATATATCTGTATCAATTTCTTATAAAGTAACGTCGAAACATGCATGCTTAATAATTTTAAAAAAAAATACATAATTAGCCAAACACACTGTGTGTTTCATTTTAAAGGATCCACTGAGACATCTCGGATAATAATCATGTTAGGAAAACAAGAAGTTCTACACAAAAATTGTATGTTTTGAAGGGGGTCACAAGATGACGCCAGCGATAGGTCAATCTTTACAACAAAGAAGTGATATGACTGCGTTGAACTACCCTGACGTTTTCAAAATAAGCCATTCTTCTATAATTTTTCCCTGACATTTCCAGATTTTCCAGTTTTTTCAGATCTGGAGTTATATCATTCGAAAAATGTAATAATAAAGGGAGTTCCAAACAAAATATTACCGTGGAATGAGCTAAAATATAGATACTGCATGCCGATCAATATTTGTAAATTTCAAATACATTTAAGCGTCAGTATTAGTCATTTTATCGTCAGATCGAGTATTAATACCATGATAAATGTAAATTATATTCTCGAATATTTGGAATGCACATATCAATAACATGATTTTGTCCAACTTGCAGTATTTGGTGCACTTAACTATATACACATGTATAGTCCAGCATCATGTTACGTTAATGGTCACAATTAAGGAGTAGTTTAAGCCAACCTGTAATTTTGCTAATTTAGTTCCAAAGAATGACGCACAAAAACGTTTGCATCGATACATGCTCAAATATGCGAAAAGAAAAAGAAAAATCTGACAAATGATTTCTACAAGAAAACTGATCTCCTTAATATCCTTTAATTACATCGTCAAATTACCGAGGTGCAGCTAGGTTAGAGAACCGCAAAATCTTTTCTCCCACAAGCGTGTACGTGGAATTAATCTGCCAGTTATGGTAATCAGATTTCGTTTTTAAACGTTCAATTAACAGAAAATCAAAAGCTGATAAGCCTATTTTTCCTCCCGGAAATAGTGCGAAAATCTCATTAAAATTGAGTAAAACCAACCTGAAAGGTCGAGCACTCGGGATTTTCATGTCCATTAATTTACAAATAGCTTAAGCGGGATAAGAATGATTAGAACGATTAAGCAAAATCAACGCATTACACACGTTTTTAACATAATTTGCACATGTCGCAGCAAAAGTGTATTTACATAATAAGGATGACAAAAGTTGAATGGCGCGAAGAACTAATTAACTAACTAAAAGATACGAAATTTGATACTTTCGGAACATTTTAAAAAACAAGTCAAATTTGAATCCAAAATCCAGAGTTATCAAGAACATTGAAAAAATTTAAAAAACCAGAAGATACATAAACGTTATACAGCATGCATATAAAATATATAACGTTTCTGAATAATATAATATAATGTTTAATGCAAAATATAATGTAAAACATGTCTGTTGGCCTTGGTAAAACGCTTTAATGTACATGTATACAGCTGTTCCAATATTCAAATGATTTTTCATCAATTCAACGTGCAATTACAGTATAAGAAATAATTCCAAATGTACTGGAAAAAAGGAAATCAGAGATTATTGTAAATTCTTTTTTTCGAAATATAATATACATATTGCGCTGCATTTTTCATCAATCATCGAATTTCAAGTTTTGTATTGCCTAGGCAAAACATTTCCAATAACCCCAAAATAGCCCTTTAATTGAAATGAGTTCAAAGTTTCATATTTATAATCTCTTTAAATTACAAAAATGGTCATAAGTAAATTCACGTATAGTAGATCTTAATTTTAAGAATATCTAACAAATAATCATTTGGTAACCTATGGTGTCACGAATGTCCAATGAACGAAGTTTTTACTGCAAAGCAATAGAAGCGCTAATTTCAAATTATAGATTGCTGCAAGTTTTTAATCCCCACAAATTTGTCCTTTGAAATGAGTTACACAAATTACAAAAATGGCCATCGAACGAATTTACGTTTAGAAATGACTTTGTAAACAGTATATCTTAATTTTAGAAATGATCATTTCGGAAGGCTGTCCCGTGGGTCCGATGTAACTATACGTTTTAGGAGGGAAAGAGTGCGAGAAAAAGGAAAAATCTCCATCGTCTAAGTTCAACCTCAAAACGATAAAGTGAGTTAAAAGCTCGTGGTGTTAATGATTTGGAAAATTGTCAATTTGTAGGGCGAGGAGGAGCATTTGCTCCGACGTTTCGCTCGAGCGCGCATGTTCAGTTGCGTGTAGCCAAAAACAAAAGATGACCCCATTCCGGAGGCTGAAAATGAGCATTGGCATTGTGAAAGAACAATAAAAGGGGCTTTTTTTTCTCTCTTCTAGCCCCCGCTATTATGCCTATGAATGCCAATGTTAATGAAGCGCGTTTGAATACAAAATCAAATTATCCTTTTCTCTGGCAAAGACAATGCGCTCGCAGAAACGAATAAAAGCCACATTTTTATGGCTTTTATCTCGAAAGCATTATTTTTAAGGGTCGATTCGATGCAGCCCGCAATATACTTCTCACATCGGAGACAATGATGTAATAAATTGTCATCCATTAACATCGTTATTTGGGTTAATGAAAAGAAGAAATAAAAAAAAACTACGCGTCAATGGGCCCGGGTGAGGTTCCTCGAATGTACACTATCGAAAATTTCAACAAATACAGACACCCGGACAAATATATTGCCAGAAAAACAAAATTTAAATTGCAAATAAGCGCATAAATTTGTCGAAAACTGCTTGGGACAGGCAGGTGGTGTGCATGCAGGCGTATTTTTTATTACATTTCGAAAGAACGAATACATCCCTATAAATTAAGGCCGTCATATACGAGGAAAGTTCTATCCTGAAATAAATTGCGTGAAATTTTTTTCCTGTTACTGCACCGATGAAGCGATATTCTCACAAAGGGAAATATGGTTAAACTAACTTGACAACACTTCTTATTCCATTCTATGACACGCGTCTTTCCTGTTTGACTATCCAGCCGAAAACGTCATTTTCTTTCCAGAAATAAGTTTCTCAGAAACAGATCATATTTTATGATATCTTAGGCGGAAAACAAATTGTTCGGTAAAGGTCGTTTTTCAGCAGGACACAAGTGCGCTGCAGCGCAGCTAGCAATTAGTGTTTGCCCCCTTTCGCCTTGCTCGCATCACTTTTCGGTATGGGGGTGCAACTTTGTTAACTTAATTGTTTTTATGTGCTGTGTTGTAGAACAATCGCTATAGTTTGAATTAAATTAAACGGATTTAGGGAAAAATATTAATCGAAAGGTCAATGCCCGTATAATCCAGGCATGTTTTTAAAATTTAATATTTCTCGTTGTTTAATATTAGCCTAATCTCACGTCCAATTGAATCGTTTTAATATTAAAATGGCAAGAGGTGAATTTATGTTAAATCTCTTAAATTATCATTTAAATCCCTTTGAAATTACGCGATATTTTTTATTCCCCTTCGAGAGAAGGCAGACGGCAAAAAACGTAAGCCTACTAGGATAAATAATCAATGTTTTAATATATTTTCTGAATCAATCATCATTATGGTAATTTCCAGTTTTACATTTAAGCCATTAAAGATGAAGTCTGTACTCGCACGCATTTCAAAAGATAACAAAGCGGTATACATAAACTATCTGAACTTGTAAATTATTCACGTTTAGGAGAAATTTAACAATAATAGTACTACACAACCGAGATATTTTAAATTTATACAAATTAAATGGTTTTCTTCCTAAAACATGCAATTGCAGATAACTTTAAATTTTACAGTTGAAATTTATTTATTTTTATCGTATAGCTTTCCAAAAACACGCAAAATACATGTACATCGAGTAATTTTAGTTTCGTTAAGGCCATCACACACGATGCAATTTATATCCCGAAACATGTTTCCAGATGTATTATCGATGATATTTCCCCGTATGATGGGAAAACTTTCCTTCGCAAATGTTTCCAGATATATTTCCATAGAATAGTAAACGATCCTATTCTGAGCAACTTGATTTTGGTCATAAGGTTATATAGGGTCATATAGGTCATAGTGTGACGTTATATTTAAGAGGTTTTACAGTCACTCACAAAAGTTTCTTTCTGTTGGATAACCAATCAGGAAGGTCATACGTCATAGGATGGAATAGAAGCACTGCTGTCAAGTTAGTTTACCTACATTTCCCTCTTACTGCATAGGGATTCTTGAAATTTATTTCCAGATGTAAATTGCCTAGTGTGTGACGGCCTTCAATGAGTTTAACAATTTAATTTTAGTAACAAGATTTATAAATTTGACGTATTCAAGGATGTCGAAACTGCTATTTTTTTACCAAACGAGATTTAAAAATGGTGAAACTTCACAATTTATTTAAAATGATGACTGTTCTAGCATATAAGCATGGCATATACGGTATATAGAATCGTTATTAATTCATTCGGCGTTTTTCAGATAAGAAATCTAATGAAATGTATGCGATTAGTTAATTTCTCAGCCCAGTGCGACTGTAAATCTGTCTTAATTTGTAGACCGGAGAGCATTTGCGGAAAATATGACGCTTAATTTTATCTCCAGCGAGCTCCGTATATCAACTCGATTATTTTTCTACGAGATTCAATTAAATTATTTGATTAATCTCCGCAGAGTCCATTGCATTAAGAGAAACGAATTGTACTGAAATTATTCATATCCAAGACGTGTCTGGGCCTCGCTGCAATATTAAGTTTTTCTTTGCGTTTTGCCCGCAATGAAGGACGCATTGGAAGTAAAAACCCATCTAATAAGATTTATGTACGAGATAAACTAAAATGTTTCATTATAAAACTAATTTACCGAATACAGAGTGATGCCAAAGAGTAGATGCATGCCCATCTTTCGAAACAAAGTCTTATGAACCACTCTGTATTTTTTTCCAAGACGAGAATAACGTTTACATTTCATTTATAGAATGATTTCTAATATTATGGCAACGTTATGCATCGAAATAATGATGTGTATAAAGCTACTTGTAACAAACTCATTGTTGAATACAGTGGAACTTAAGTATAAGAAGAACAGACTTTATACGAATTTCTGCTAGTACAAACTCATTTCCAGTCCCCGGCCTAGGCTATATAAACTAATAATGTCAATTTCTTCGCTTCAGACGAAATCTGAATTCAGAAAAATCTCCGGCTATAGCGAAACATTTTGGAGTTCCCGAGCATTCGCGCAACGTAATGTTAGACGAACTTTAGGCACAAAAAAAGTTACGATATATAATGGGGAATTCCCCATAAAAGTTGAAGCACCTTCCCATCTACATGTTTAAATATATAAAGAGCTGTGTGTATGTATGTGGCTTAGTAGGCGAAACGTGTTCCATGAAGCGCCTTTGCTGAAGTGGCATGGGGGCGCTGCGGTCATGATTCGTTAAATTTCGTTCATTAGGCTTTCCAAATGTTCCAAACTTCGATGAAACTTTAGTTCTTATTTTTGAAGTCATGCTTTGTCCGATCCTTGATAATACGAACTACGAGGGAACTATTGGGAACAAGAGGGAGGGGCCTCTTTTGGGAACCGTCTGAACAAGATTCGAATAGATGTTTGTGGATAATTCGCATTAAAATACACGAAAAACCAGTCGACGAGAGTAAAATGAAAAGTAAATGGTATAATAGATTTCGAAATACTAGAAAAACTTTAAAACGTTAGAAGCGTTTTGGTCGTGTCACCAGAAGACCTATAAAAAAGCAGATTTCCAAAGCAAATACAAACCGGTGCTCTTTTCCTTCGATGTCAAAAAAAAACCTGAATTTAAATTCGAAGGGCGCATATTTTATCAGCGCTGATAAAAATGCCAGACACGTGACAATAGACTTATACCTGATAGGAACCGTTGAACGTTGCATTATCGAAATCGTGCATTTGCACAAATTTATATATTTGCATGGCGTATACTTTTCCTCTCGATACTTTATTCAGTTTTCTGATACAGTTCTTTGAGTAAACTTCGCTAGAAAATCAGCGCGTTTGTATATATCGACATTTTTCGTAAACCGACTGCCTGAGCTCGCAAATGTTACATCTGAAACGCATGATAAAATGCGCCTATAGATATGGAACGGAAAACTATTTACCAAATATTTATGAAATGCATTTCCAAAAAATTACAAATAAACTAACAGTAAATGCACGCTTTAACATTACGGAATTAAAGGTGAGACAAAGGTGACATGCGTATTGCTTTCTCGGAATCTTAACAACTTTGAAATCTTCCCACGTAAGTTTATGTACGTTTAAAAAAATGAAAGTTTAATGAAATGTTTATAATACAAATGAATAGTCCGAAGTCCGAGGTGGATTAATCATGCCAATAAGGGAGTATACAAACAGTACGCATTAATTTTAACTGTAAATATCACTCCATCCTTACCAAAGTGGACCGTTGCGGGTATGGGATTATACATTGAAACCTCATTAAGAAGAACTCAATTTATACGAATTTTTCATGGTACAAACTGATTTGCAGTTCCCCATCAATAGGGTATGGACAAATAATGTTAATTTCCTCGCTTAATTAAGACGAATTCCGAATTCGGATATTACAAATTGTCGACTAAAAAGAACGAATTGTCGAATTCCCGATCATTCGCACTTTACGTTAAAGCGAACTTTAGACGTTATGAAAAACGGTACGTTATCTCGATAATAATTGCAGCACTTTCCCCATTCATTAAGTGGGGTTGGTTAATTCCGATAAAACTTTAGTCCCTATCGTCGAAGTCATGTTTTGTCTAACTTCTGATAATACGAACTATACGGCTTGAACCACATAACATGTTGACGTTTCCTCGACATTCGTGTTAACGAGGTTCGACTGTTCGATTCACGAGTCTCGAATTTTATCACAACCAATTATTGTAATAAGGCCCGAATCTTCAGCAATTTTTCGTATAGACGCTCCATGGAAAAACCTTTCGCATTAGAAATTCTCAGCCGACCTGCCACATACAGTACATACTTCTCATTCCAACCACTTGAGGATGGGACGTAAGGTTGGATTTTAGTTGGACTTTACATCTTTTGAAATTGAACTAAAGCAAGGAGTGATACGCGTAAAACGGCAAATTTCGAGCCAGTCTCATCCGTAATTATCGGGCAGGGATAAAGGGTGAAAAATGGGCGACTGGAAAGTCAGACAACTCATTTTTCACTAAATTATTAGCTGACTCGTAATTGGGTGCTAATGCATGGTCTAAGCGCGAAATGGCGTGCAGAAACAACAAACTCAGTTGCATCGAAATGGAGCTAGGAGTAGAAAGAAGCGAGGAAACAATCAAAAGGCTCTTGTTTTTCGCCACTTGGAAATGAAGCCATTCATCTTGCACCAGCATCATGCACGCTTTGTCTTCGTTATCATTGCAGCCATTGCGCGCTATGTTGCAAATAATTTATCATTTTATCGTTGCTTTTCTAGCGCACTTTTCCACAACTGCAAATCCTCCGCTCGTCCGCAGTATCGCTGCCCCCGCACGTCCTTATTATCTTTTTCAACTTTCATGATTTTTGTGGGAAAGGAAAAAGAAAAATGGGTTCGGTATCACGAGCGAACAGAGGCACGTTTGATGCGCGATTAAACGAGGAGCGAATGTCGCCTCTGATCACGTGAACTGACCTTCCTAATTTCAGCCCATTAGCACCGCCATTACTGCGCCGATAAATGCTCCGGCAATAACGAATTAAGATAAGTGCGAATGTTGTTCAGCCAAACGCTTTCTCGCGGCCATTATCGCGAATTATTGTTGAAACTTTCAAAGTGGACAGTTTGCGTTGATCTCGCTGACAGCACGCGTGCTAGTGGCCGAGACAGCTTGAAAATAGGAATTGGTTCTCTCCTGCCAAGAATCTGGAGAGGAGTTGGGAGGCAGAAGGATGGACGAACAGCAAATTCAAAATCACGTGACTTTCAGATTAACGAAATGAATAGGAGGATGAGAAGTATACGGTAAAAAAGGGGCCGTTCAAAAAGGACGTCCTCGTGTAGGGGGTAGGGGGGCTAGGTTGAGTCACGGATACAATGTGGAAAGGGGGAGGGAGGGGGGTATGACCAACTCGGACGTCCACTTGAAAAAAAATGCCAAATTGGGAAATTCCCCAAAAGGGGAAATTGAGAGCAATATCGCATAGGTGGGTTATAAATTGCAAAAGTCAGTAAATAGGGTACCCCAAGTCCTGGAAAACCTGGAAAAGTCAGAGAACTTAAAACTCAGGGTCCATTTGCTAACTTTCAAATTTTCCACGTATTCCCAAGTACAAACCTTCAACATTTTCAACTGTTTCCGAGGAGAAATTTGTAAAATTTCCAACAGATTCTGAGGACAAATTGGCAAAATTCTCGACCTTTTCAGAATAGAAAATTTACTTTTAGATGTGAGAAAGACAGTGAAAGAAAGGAAAAAGTATGTGAATTTCCTTTTTGTATACAAAAGTATTCACAGATATATAAAGTATATGAAAGACAGGAACATGAAAATCCTAACCCGAACTTATAATCCAAATTGCTCCAAAATCCAAACCGCTGGTTAAGTTAATGAAACCTTTACTTCTGATGGTTTAACATACTCAAACTTTTGTTTCATGATCAAAATTATTTAAAAAAAATATTTAATTGCCTTCAGGCTATGTGTATAAAGTGTACATGTCCCGTGAAGAAAATATCGTGTTAATTGTGTAAACTCCAAAATCCGAAAGTGCTTATACTGTAATACATCCACATTCCAATTAAGGGACACTCAACCTGCAAATCACTTTGGACTAAAGTCTTAAGAGTTAAGTCGATTAGCATACGGTCAAAGAAAAGTCAAGAAAAGTAACGAGTTAGTTCACTTTTCGCTTCTTTTACGACGACAGTTCATCCCAAAGATAAAACTGGCGAAAACTTGCATTAATCCAGTGAAGAAACGTTAATGAATGGCCTCGTGACGCTAATAACCCGTTTTTAAGCCATTCTTGGTCATTTTAATTGTGATTAATACGGCCGCATGAAACGAGCCGCTTTTGTGTTCAACTTTATAAAATTATACCGGAATAATAAATTGTTGGAAAGATGGGGCGTTCGCGCTCGTAAATTACTAATTAAGCCATGATTACGTAAGGAAATCTGCGTTTTAATGAAACCTACGTGAAATCAAGTAGCCATTCTTTTGACACCGAGTCGATGGGGAAATAATAAAGCACTCGATTTCATGCAGCATACTCAATGGGTTCCCCCATTAATACCCCCTAATTTACGAGCAAATTTTGAAGCTCAGGACCGAGGCATCACGCTGAATTAGAGAAAATTAAACCGGGCGTAGATTGGCGCGTAAAACAAAGACTTTTTAGAAGCCATTCGGCTATACGGATATTTAAGACATGCTGATTTCGACGTGGATAACTTATGACGTTTCGTGGCGCAGACACATTACGAAGGAAGTCTGAAACACTAAGGAAAACAAATGACCAATTTACACGTAATCATCGTCTTGTCTTAGAAACGTGTATTGTTTGGGAACTATACCGAACAGACAACGATAAACTTTTTAGTTTTAATTTTCAATAATACACCAGATGTTTTCTAATTTATAATAAGATGGAACTTCATACAAATAAATCCGGAATTGAGATAGGAGTAGTTACAGTATATGTTCATCGCGTGTTTACGGCACACCTCTATGATATGTTTATGGCACGCCTCTATGACGTGTTAATGGAACACCTCTATTGAAATATTTATGGCACGCCACTATGACTTACTTGTTTATGGCACGCCGCTATGAGATGTTTATGGCACACTTCTAAGAAATGTTTATGTCATGATCTATGCTTTTAGCAAAGGGGAGACAGTCTAGATGAGTGTTTACCAAACTTTTGTCCCCTTTTTGAGCAAAAATTCCATCATTATCCCCCTCTTAGAGCAAATAGCAAATATTTCAAAACTGCCCCCCTCCCCCCAAACATAACACCTGTCAAAACTGATACATTAAAAGGTAAATTTTAATAACAAAAACCTCTATAATTGCAGCATTTATTATTTAACAAAATTTATATAACCGTAAAAAGTATGAATCTTTATGCATAAGGAGTGCCAGTTTGTATTCCTTGCAATACAAATTGCCCACCATTGCCCCCTTCGAGGTTCCTGTTGCCCACTTTGGAAATCACTGGCCAAGATGCTAATATAGTGTTCTTGATGCGAATTTCGATGTACGTGTATACTGCATTTATATAAAAACTAAGATTTAAATTTATAGATAGGCAAATCTCATGAAAATCTAAAAAAATGTTCATAAATCTAGCTCAAAATCGAAAAGTGTATCCCTCAACCTCGAGGATATCCTGCTATGAGACAATAAGTTTTCTCGACATTTTGATTGTCTGTGACAATGTGACACACTTTAAGGCAATTCAAACTCGGGACAATTCGATATTAAAAATTCGAGAACTAATTGCGTCTGTCGTCATTGTCTGAACGTAGACTTTTCCGTTGTTTTTTTTTATTATTATTATTTCGTATATAGCCGAGGGAAGTGAAGCGGAAATCCAGTCGTTTCATTTGTTAACATCGGAGGCAATGACATTTCACCTGCCTCCTGGGAGGCGCAAAATCAACGGTTCGTTCGGAGGAAAAAACGCAGCAAAGCGACAAAAGAAAAGTTAAAATAACAACATAGTGCACAACAGACGCAGAAAAGGCGGCTAAACCGAGGAAATTGGGAATTGCGTGCTGGGAAAACGAGTCCCAGCAAACAAAACCAAAAAAAAAAAAAAAAAAAATTGTAAGTCCACCTAAGGAAGTAGTAAAAAAAACTCACTAAGCTTCGATGATATACTGAGGCCAACGTATGAAGCAGTGTTTCATATAGACTGCAAACAAATAACTTATTGATTTTACGTCCTTTTGCTTTTTTTTTCTTACCGTATATAGACTTATTGCCAAAGTTACAACCCCCGAAGTGAGGGGCCAGATTACACCAGATATACGCCTGGGTGTGACACCGAACTCTTCCGTGCCGGGTCAAAATGGCGACCTTTAATCTATAATCTTTAAAGTCTTTTATTATCTACGGGAAAATACTACAATCGACTGGCGTTTTTACGCACCTCTCATTTACGAAATAAACGTTTTCACGAAATATTGCGTTGGTACCGAAATTGCTCCGAGGAGAATTTCTTTACAAATGGATAAGGGGTCAATCAAAAAGAACGTCCTTAAAATTTTCCCAAAATTGTTCTCCCCCCCCCTTATCCCCTGCCGCATTGTGTCCAATCAGTCAGGATCCCCCCCCCTTTCCCCCCATTCGAACGTCCGAAACTTAAATTGTATTCGGAGAATTTTGAAAGTTTTGCAAATTTGTACTCAAAAAACGTAACTTTTGTACTCTGAAAAGGTTGAGAATTTTACCAATTTGTCCTAAGAATCTGTGGGAAATTTTGCAAATTTCTCCTCGGAAACTGTTGAAAATCTTACAAATCTGTACTCGAAAACCGTTGAAAATGTTGAAGATTTGTATATGTACTTGGGAAAACGTGAAAAATGTAATTTATACTCGGGAAAACTTGGAAATCTTTGAAAATTTGTCCTCGAGAAAACGTGGAAAAAGTTTTAAAGATGACCTCGGAAAAGGTTGAAAATTTCTATGCTCGAGAAAAATGACAATTTTGCAAATTTGTAGTGGAAAAATTTGAAAGTTTGCAATTAAATGTCCGAAATGTCCGATTGATTAAATTTTTTTTCTCTCGTATTCCATCGATATTAAATATGAAAATGGTAGTAATTCATTTTGCATGGATAATTATTTGCTGAGGTAAAGATAACGCATTTTTTAATCGTAGCATCATCTAACCTCCGGTCTAAAAGATTTTCATTTTCAGTGAGATTTTCTGCTACACGTATTCCTATATTTTATTTCTATCTCTACAGAATACACATATTGTTGGGGGTGGGAGGGGGAAGAGAAATTGCTGGTCAGCAATGAAATTTCATCCGGTGTTGGATTGTCAGAAAATTCAATTGGCGAAACCATGGGAAGCAAAAGAAGAAAAAAAAAGTGGAAAAGTTGACGACGCGAAGCGGAGATAACGCTGGAATTTGAAACTGACAAATAAATGAAAGAGCTGACCAATTATCGAATATCTGTCAAAACGAGGTGACATAGGAGAGACTTAAAATTGAAACTGGCCTGATAAACAATACACGGGGGAGTCAAAATAGCCAGAAACAGCCACCGAAACGAAGCCAGGAGGCAACCGAGATACTGGAGAAAAAGCACTTTAAGATGTAAGGGTCAAGGGTCGGTCAAAGGAGAAGCCACGCTTAGCGGCCAAGTTGGGGAGGAATCGAGGTACTGTAAAAGCACGTTAGACAAACCATATTGAGAAAATGAAACATTTGAAAACTACAGTTCGTTCAGACACAGGTCTATACTTATACATTTATTAATTCTTAGGCAAATACAGTCTAATCCCATTATAACGAATCTCGAGGGACGTCACAGTTCGTTCGTTTAAAGAAGTCAAACAGCATATAACTTGAACGATGAGAACTAAAGCAAGTTTCATCGAAGTTTGGGTGAAATCGGTAATCCTAAACCACGTGAATGGGAAAATGCTGTAATTTTTACCGAGGGAATTCTCTGTTATCATACTGTCTAAAGTTCTTTTTAACGTAATATTGCGCGAATGCTCGGTGACGCGAAAATTCATTCGTTTTAGCCGAAAATTCGCAATATCCGAATTCGGAATTCGTCTTAATCGAGGAATGAACGCTTCGATCTAAGTAGGCATAATCATATCATTAACACAATAAAAAATATTACAGTCGAACCTCGTTAAGACGAATTTCGTGGGACGGCAAAATTAGTTATTTTAATACGTATAGTTTACATTATCAGAAGTCAAACAACACATGACTTCAACAATAAGAACTGAAGTTTCATCGAAGTTTGGATAAAATCCGACCCCACGTTGAATTGGAAGGGGCTGCAACTTTTATAGGTGAATTTCCAGTTACAGTGTATAACGAACCATTTTTTTCGTATTGTCTAAAGTTCGTTTTAACGTAACATAGCGCGAATGCTCGGGGACTCGAAGTTCTAGTCGAAAATTTGTAATATCCGAAGTCGGAATTCGTCTCAAACGGAGAAAGAATTATCATTATTCGTCCATACCCTAGGGAGGAGGTACTATCAGAAATATATACTATCGTATATATACTATAAGAAAATTCAAACAAATCGAGTTATTTTTAATATGGTTTCTTCGTATCGTAAAAGTAATTAACAAAGCATAATTCATTATAAAAATAATATGTAAATTCAAGTGGAAAATGGGAACGACGAGCTCTAGATCATCCGCAATTCCGAAAAGAAATTGGAGGCTCTCGAATAATGCACGTTAAGAGAGCTGGGCGCATTAGCATCTACCTTAATTTCTAATCAATTTCGTCGTCCTTTTGGATTTGCACGACTAATGAATAAGGTTTTCGGCTTAAATTGAAGCATAAAAACTAGGCCTAAGCCTACGGTGGCGAGGGCAATTAAAAGCTGAAAAAATGAGCAATTTGGATGCCAGTACGGCTTATATTTAGATCTAGGGAGCGTGCACGATGTGACACAACAATTTGCCTTCGAAATTAATTGTAATCTCCAGAGATGGCGGCTCCACCCTTTTTGGATGGTAATTAGAGAGAAAAGGTAGATTGGATGGGTCTCCTTAGGGGCCGAATAAATCAACTGGCAAATTAGCTTCGACAAATAATCCATGAAATTATCTTTGCATTAATTTCAAACTATAGTGCATGCATATATATACATTGTGTATACGCCTTAGGCCGATAACAACGGTGACAACCTGCATGCGCTGGCCCTAGAAAAGTTTAAACTGGAGAAAGATTTAAAAAACGATAAAAAAAAGTCGCACGAAATAACTATTAGTGGAATCCAAGTTGAATAAATAAAAACTTAAGCTCTATGTGTGGTATTCTACTCAAGTTTCAAATGAAATTAAACAAAAAAAATCCTGGGAGAGGAGGAATTAAAGGATGGACTAAATTAACCAGTTTCAAACCTCATGATTAAATTACACCATGGAGTCGAACATAGTTAAGACGAATCTCGAAGGGACGTAACAATTTGTTCGTACCGTAGTTCGCATTATCAGAACTTGCACAGAACATGACTTCAACAATAAGAACTAATGTTTTATCGACCTAACCCACGAACATGAATGGGAAGGTGCTGCGACATTTAACGGGGAATTCCCCGTTATAATGTAACTTTTTTATATATGCTCAAAAGCTCGTTTCAACGTATACGTATAGCGCGAATGCTCGGGAACTCGAAAATCCATTCGTTCCAGCCGAATATTCGTAATATCCGAATTCGGAATTGGTGTTAAACGAATTCTTAATGAGGCTCTACTGTAGTCTAAAATTCGGCTTCTTAATATCCGAATTCGGAATTCGTCTTAAACGAAGAAACTAACATTATTCGTCCATTCCCGAGGACGGGGGACTGGAAAGGAGTTCGTACAATTAGAATTTCATATAAAACGAGTTCTTCTTAATGAGGCTCTCTATTAAATCTGCTTCAGGGATGCATGTTCTATTGATGCAAAATAGTGCAGGATTTTACATGTTCACAACATATTTATAATTGTCTTCATATGTGGTGTCATTCGCGTTTCACTACGCTCCCATTCTCTAAAACGCTCTAATTCACCAATTTAATGGGTTATGTGCCCTTTAACTGTATTTTTTTTATTTCTCTCAATTTTCTTTTCATCGTTAGATCGTATTAACAGCCATTAAGATCCTCGGTGATACACCACCCTATCGTTTATTATTTCTTACCCACACCATTAATTTTTTTAACAAAAATCGATACGTTTTTATGCGTGATTTAATACTGCAACGTGGAGCGCGGAACCTGCACCCACTTTCCAAGGCATTCGCAACGTAAATATCAGATTTTCAAACGTACATCATTAAGCTGTTAAAAACTGCGGGAATCCATATACTAATGAAAGAGGCCAATGAAGCGTAAACTTCACAATTATAAAAGAAAATAGGGCAACGAGACAGTAATAGTTCAGTATACGGTAAACGTAATTAACATGTTACAAATATGTAGAACTATAGCTGGAAGGCCCGGGTTGTACTTAACGATAGTGACGAAGTAGGCCTAATGAACGAATCATGACCGCAGCGCCCCCTTACTACTTCAGTAAAGGCCGGCGCTTCATTAGCTACTTCATAGCGAATTATTGGTAGAGCAATTAGTTTCGAGTCAGTGAATCTCGAGTAATCGATCCCAATCATAACTCGAAAAACTCGACTCGGCTTTGACGTTCAGCTCGCATATAAGCGTATATATGCATTGTGGTGATGACATGATTATGCCTACGTAAATCGTAGCGTTCACGTATCTTGAATATTTGTATAATTGATAATGAAATTTTACATATTTATAATTGTTTTATAATTTGTATACTTTTGTATAATTATCGTTTACCGAAATAAAAACCATTTTAATACGTTATTTTCAAAAGGTTAATAACATGTGTTTCGAAAGGACTTCACGTGTTTACCTGAATTCGTGTTTAAAACATGTTGATATATTCCAAAATACTTTTTACGAATATATTCCCTTATGGAAAAGTGGCACGCAAAATCCCCGCATGCCTTAACTATGGATTTTTTTTTAAAAAAAGTTTTCCATCAGCAGAAAAATATAGATTGGATATAAACGTTTCCTATTATACGACTGCGTAAAGCGTAATTTGGCAAGTTTACAAATTCGCCTGAAACTGGCGCATTTACGAAACAGGTGCATTTGCCAAAAAATAAGTGAAAATGCAGCCTGCACTATACCGTACACATCGATACGTTATTACGCGGCAGCGCCACGCACATTTCGCATGCGAACTAACCATAAACGCAATTTTCGTAATGCCTCGACGCACATTTGCGTCTTCCCAAAATGCGCCTATATAGTTTACATACCGTAATTAAGCCATTATTAACGGGCATTAGGCTAACAGCTCGACACGAGACAATGCAACAAAAATGCCCAGCCAGAGTCACACCCTCGCAATTACTAGTTGTTGGTTTTTTTTTAAAAAAAAGTGAGCCATCTCGCTGATGGATTATGAACAAAAACGGGTCACGAATATAAAATTAATCGAACACGCGGGTCTAACGGGCCATTAATAAAGACAAGAAAAATGCACGTAACATATAGAAATAGGCTCCAATTGCTTAATTACACCCGAATACTGTACAACATGTATACATTTAAAGGGCGAATGCAACAATCCATTTGTCGACATTCATTTATTAAAATACACCCGAAAAAATAATTTGGCAATATGTCCAACTGATGAAGACATGTGTCACACCTGACATAATTACAAATTAGCATAAATGGACATATCGTTCCATAATTGTCATTTATAACAGTACAGTGAATGCCGCTTAAAACGATCGCGCTATTTAATACGGTCAGCCATTTTATTCGATCACGCTTAATACGGTCAGCCATTTTATTCGGTCAAAACAGAACGAAATTTTTCCCATGCTGCCCTATGTAAAAAAGGTCGCTTAATCCGGTCATATCATCGCTTAATTCGATCAAATTTCCACGTGTCTACATAACGCGAACGCGCGAAACAATTTTGAGTAGCTTTCATATAAGCACGGATACGTTTGGACAACGCGCATGCGTGCATTTAAGCCTCTAATGCATCAACGGCTTTACTCGGATGGATTTTCTGCGTTAGTTAAAAATTGAAATTTCAGCAGTTGCAGCAAGCAGGCAACATAAAACACTACTATATTTCGGTCAGCCGATAACTGTTTCATAACCATGTGTCAAGTATCGACATTTTAAAAAAAAAGTCAATACCCCCTTATGGAAAAAATGTTAAAATTTTACTTGTTAAGCTTGACATCATCTATAACATGTTGCTAATGTTTTCAATTGGCTCTATAAGCCAAATCCAACAAATTTGTATTTTGTTAACAGAATTCTTTTTTACTAATTATATTTGGCAGTATATTATCCACGTACAAATTATGCAGTATCATTAAAGTGCTCAAATCAGTCTATTAGGCAATATTTATGTTGCCAAACATTTTATATTGGACAACTGTTTTGGAACAAGTACACTGCTGTAGCATTTGTACGTTTTAAAATTGCCGTACCTATTCGAAACTTAAATCGTAAAAAGCATGTAATTAAACATCACCATTGAACATGCTATTCAACATGTTTGTGCTGTTTTGACATAATTACACATTGCCAACATTCATACTGCATACGATGAAATAAACTTAAAGATTACAAATACGTGTATAGATAACGTTATTTTAGCATTAGATGAGAAGTTCAAACTATACAGTAATCAAGATTTTCATTTAAGTTGCGATGAATTTTTAAAGCGCGCATAAATTATTACCCAATTTCCATGGTGGGAGGTCTAGCATGACCAGCTCATGGTTTCGCCAAAGAACGTTATTTTAGTTTAATATTAAACTATGGCAACCGCCATACTTCATACCCTTAATGCATGACTGGAGACAAGAAATGACCCGCACTAAGTCACTTTTACCAAAATGTCGAGCATAAAAACTCGCCAGTGACACTGTTTTTAAATTGAAAATCCAAAGCGGGGTCACATAAGAGGGTTTACCGAAACGTAATATTGCGTAAAACCCAATTCAAATAAAAAATGTATATATATTCCCAACTTGGTCTTTTTTCCCTCCCCTCCCTGCACATGTATTTTTACCGGCGATTTTTATTTCCGGTTCCAAATGTTCCCCTCGCCGAATGAATTGCCGCATCGGTCAGTATTCCATATAAAATCCTCGATGGTGCATTTCGGCGAAATTTAGGAGCCCCGAAATGAAAGTTGCATTCAGAGTACTAGCACATCCTGCACTCGTCGCTCAATCATCTAAATTGGAGCTAAAAATGACATTTGTCCACTCGGGCGTCCGAGTTTCGCCTTGACCTCATGACTTATACCTTTTTAATTTCGTGTTTCTGACATTGCTCTTTCGTTGCGCCACCCATAAATCCGTGTCGCTGTTATTCGCCATAAAACGAGAATTTCTGAGTGGTCACCACCCTCCGAATGGTCAGCAGCGACCTATTGGACATTTTGTTATGTTACGCCAGACTCTTATATCATCCCGCTTCTGACAAACCATTGACATCTCCAGCTCAGCTTTCTCGAGTGCTTTTTCTCACTGAAAATCATTCGGGATCGTTTCCTGTCCTTTTTTTTTATAACAAATTTTTTGTCGACAAAACTTAGTCGAGCTATCGGATTTTCGCAGAAAAATCATTACAAAAAATGCATCCTCCATCCAACCCTGATCAATATTTAATATAATTAAAAGATAATTTAGCAGATTTTTCACGGAATCTAAAATACATTTAACCCGATATGTTAACTGACGAGAAATGGCGAATGAATTTACTTTGGGCGAAAATGTCGCAAAATTTATTTTAAACTGTAAATAATAAAAATATATTACAGTGTAACCTCATTAAGAAGAGCTTTAAACGAATTACAAATTGCGATATTACAAGTTTTCGATTAAAACCGCTGAATTTTCTTGTTCTCGAGCATTTGCGCTAAGCTTAGTCAAAATGAAAAAGGTACGTTATAACGGGTAATTCCCTAATAAAAGTTGCAGCACCTTCCCATTCAGATAGTGGGGTAGAATTTCATCGAAACATCGATGAAACATTGGCTTTTATTGTTGAAGTCATGTTTTATATGACTTCTGATAATACGAGCTACGGTTTACACGAACCCATTTTGACGTCCCTCGAGATTCGTCTTAACGAGTTTCCATTGTATGCAACCTTCGTATAGCATTCCTACAAAATTCACGAATCAAGCTATAAAAGAAGTCATATCTAAACATGTTCCAAATACATGATGCGCATGTGATGGCATAACATGTTTAAAAAATAAAATCAAGGGGGAAAATGTTATTTAATTTTATGAAATTGAATTTTATGTTAAAGTTATATAAGAATTTTTAGACTAACGTTTCATCGCAATAAGAAAATGGCAAATATTTGTGAACAAGGCTGGTCACAAATTTCCCAATTCATCTTTTATTATAAATGTGCAGTATATGTTGTCCAATATTACACGCTTAATTAGTGCACCAAATAAATCCTCAAAATATATTGTATGAAAGTGTAAAAGTCATGTTTTCCGCGTATATTTACGAGTGATTTTACGATTCTTTGGCCATGTTTTCATTTGAGGCAAGCTGTACGTCTGTGTTTTCCAGCTTTCTCAGACGTTTTTATCTTGGCTGTATGAAATTTGAGTTGGAAATCGATTTCGTGTATCCACACATAACGGGCTCAAAACAGGAAATTAAACAAGACTGCGAAGGCGTGTAATGAAGCCATTGGGCATTAAAACCTCGCTCTCGAAACTCATAAATGTAATCAATATCGAAATCACGACATACTATCGAAAGTAATTTTCCTTACATGACCACGACTGTCCACGCAAACTAATAATAAACTCCCAGTGGAATATACTAAACATTTTTCGGAAATTATATGCGTTTTGAGGCTGAAAATTTCGACTTTTTGAAACTGGATTCTTAAAAATACTATAAATCAACGCAAAAAAAAAAAAACATAATGGAATAAAATCCTTTATTTGCATCTCCTATTCCTTTTCAGCTACTTTAACAAAATGCAACGTTGCGTGGTTTTTAGTAGTATCGGAAAATGACGAAAGATGGCGTTGCGCGCGGTGGGACGGTTGAGGGGTCATCTACGGATATCAAACAAAACTACTGCTTATACTAACGCGTTTTTGTGATGTTTAACAAAGATACGTAGATTATAAATAGAATTAAAATGTGTAATTTTAATCATAGGTGGTTGAATGGTAACATGCTCGCCTCGCATTCGGTAGACGTGGGTTCGATTTCCGGATCGGCTACCTGGATTGTGGTTTTTCATGGTTTCCCACAATCCCCCAGGCGAATGTTGGAATAATTTCTATATTAAATCGGTCATGACCGTCTTCCTTTCCCATCCCGTCCTAATCATCGTTTACGTTAGGTTCATTCCCATCCCTGTACATTGAAGTATTTCTATATTGTTGCCGGTTTCAAACCCGGGTAAATGGGGAGGGTTGGGCGGGAGGAGTGGCGAAAAACCGACAACATGACAGATATTTTGATGATGAAAATATAAATTGTAATATCGTATATTACGAACTTCTTGTTCGTAAATTGCCCAGCATCCAAAGGATGCATTTCCCGAGCACACTATTTCGTGTTCATGTATATATATATTTAGACCCTAACAGAGTTAAAACACGGAAACATAAATAGGAAAACAGCCCTTCTTCCCAGCCCATTACAACACCTATTTCTGAGCTGATAAGAGGTCCGAGTAGTGGCTATTTCGAGCTGACCCTCGGTCATAAGTGTTTCGTATACGAAATCCGTTAAGACGCGACATTTTATCTCGCTTTTCAGTCATCGGTCATTCGGGCTATCGACCGGAAATGGTGTAAGCTCAGCGGCCAGTATACGTTCGTTAGTTCCGGTCAACTGCAGTAATAAAACAAGCTCTGATAATGGCCAACAGAAATCACCTTAAGGTTGACACCATAAACTAGCCATATAGCACGTAACGCGCGTCCGTGTATAGGGTCAACTGGACAATGGTCATGCAGTAGCTATAGGGATGCTGGACAGGCCGAAATGAAGTTGCCCCCACCTCCTCTTCGTGTTCCTACCGAGTGTAAATTATAGCGTTTTATGGGACATATAAATGCGTCAATACCTTTCGATGATATCGTATGTTTTACTATTATAGTAGCTGCTTTTATCGTCTAATATCACCCCATACCCTATTTAATATCGAGATTAAATACGTGTCCGGTACATGAAACAGCAGGGTTGGGTAGCGAATGCACTTTTTTTTAAAACAAATAATGGTATTTATGGAGGTCCCTTTTAAGCGAGAGAACATGATTTCAATGATGAAATGACAGTTTTCAGTGCCCAAATTTTATGGGAAATGGGCTTATCACCGAAATACACTTCCGGCTTTAGGGCTTCTTCGTAAACCCACGACGAATCCTTTAGTGAAATAATCTTTCGACACATCCGAGTTTTACTCATATTAATCGAAAAAAAAAAATATACAACTTTTGCGCCGTTATTTCATACCAAAATACATGCACTTAAAAAAATAGTCATGGCATTTGTAAAAAGTTGGTTAAACGCAGCGTATTTACCTGATTCACCATCAGACTACGAGAATTTCAAAAAGGCGACGTTATACGGGAAATAACCTTACCTAAAAAACACAAAATACACTCATTAGACATAATTCTAGAAAATATGAATACGTTTTTAACACGAACATTGTCATAGTTTATGTTTATCAACATAAGTATATCAAAAGTTTAAGAAATCATCAGGTGCAACGCATGCATTTTGCAACACATGTCCCCCGTTTTTGAGATATGATTAAGGTATAACAAAATTAAAACATTTCTAACAATTCGGGTCACATGTTAACAAATGTTCGGATAAGAATATATAATTAATAAATGACACAATGTGTAATTCGTGAAGCATTATCGTTACATATGCAAAGTTTAAAAGCATGATTCTAATACAATTTTGAGAATGTTATCCAATTTAAGATGTAACATATCACACCAAAATTTCGATAACAACATGCAATCCAATTTACGATGTAACATCACCTCAAAACATCGATAACAACATGCTATCCAATGTACGATGTAATATCACATTAAAACATCGATAACAACATGTAATCCAATGTACGATGTAATAGCACATAAAAACATCGACAACAATATGTTATCCAATGTATGATGTAACATCACATTAAAACATCGATAAAAACATGTTATCCAATGTTCGATGTAACATCACATTAAAACAACCATAACAGGATATTATCCAATTTACGATGCAACAACACATTAAAACATCGAAAGCAACACATTATCCTTAGTATCTCGATTTTTGTTGATGCACAAATCTTCGATCAGTACATAATCGACGATTAAAAATCGGTCGCATATCAGTTATTGACAGCTTCATCGCTTAATCCACGATTAAGCAAATCGGGAATGGCGCATGACGTCGTACGAGCTTGAATATCGATGTTTTGAGTCTTGTATACATTATCTTAGCACCGATATTATATTATTATTATTATTAATCCAGCGCAAGATTTTTGCCGTAAACGGAAATGAAAGCACGTTATCAGACGATGCGATCGTAATTGGTTCACGGGAATCATATTTTACAGCTCCTGAAAGGCTCATTAATGAATCATAATAATCCATTAGTGGCCGACTGATAGCGCCGCGATCCGCTAACTTTGTTGACTCGACTTTTCGACCAATTAATAATCACGGTTGAAAACAAGGAGAAAAAATGGTCGACTGACAGAAAAAAAAAAAAAAGAGGGCCGGAAATTAAGCGATGTACGTCATTAGGAACCAGAAAATATTAGCGCATAATTAAAACGCAGAGTTTTTTCTCGCTTCTTAAAGCTTGGATGAAAAACGGGCAACTTTTACACGGAGCTCAATAGCACGTCACTGTTAACTTTTGACATATATTATAGTCGAGTATAATGAAATGACGTACTGTAGAAATAAAAATTGCACCTCGATAACAAAATTTATTCGAAATTACGGTAAGTGAATATTTAAGATGAACATGATGCTGCATTGTGCGTTACACTTTCAAAATATTCATTTTAGGGCATCCTGTTTTCATTTTTTTTCCCGTTAAGTGGTATATTAGCCAGAAATATATTTCCCAACACGTTCTCATTTTGGAAAAATTTCCCTAAATACGAGATGCTGGTCAAGATGGAGTGCTTGGCCATGAGGAACGTAAGACCAACCTGCCCCTGAACATCGGCAATCAACGTAAACTCTTCCGCGATGCAGGGAAAACTCATTACATTTCTAAAATGGGAAATTTAAGAAATTTTATAAAATGTTGATATTTATGAAAAAAAAAATTCAAATTTCCAAAAATATGAGATTTCTGCTTTTACGGCTAAGTTACTAAATCTTGACTATGATGAACGAAAGATTTCAATGCCTCTCAATACCGGCAATCCATGTTAACTCCGATGTAATGCAGGAAAAAGCATATAATACTTTAAAAATGGGGATTTAAGAATCTTACTCTCATGAAATGTTGATATTTCTAAAACTCCTTTGGAAAATTTCCCAAAACACGTGATTTCGACCATGAGGAATGCAAAATGTCCAGGCCCCTGGATACGGGCAAACCACGTTAACTCTGCAGCATTGCAGGGAACAAATTCCTTTAAATGCGAGATTTTTGAAATTTACAAACATAAGCGCGCACCCAATTTTAATGAGTAAACCAGCGTCGTATCACGCGTTGGTTGATGTTAAAAGTTTAACTACGTTATTTCAATTCTTAATATTTGATCATTTGGAAAAAGAGGACTTCGCTGCCCCTTAACGTTCGGCAATCAGCGCACACTCGGCCGCATTGCAGTGAAACGCATTAATATTAAAGGTTGCTAAAAAGTGTAAATCGCCCAGTCCAAAGACCTTTTCTCGCTTTTGGCCAGGGCTGATCTATAATTCAAAAGTAGAAACCGTATCCAATTAACGTAACAAAGGGGCCGTTGCGAGGGTCCAGCCGAGCAAATAAACAGCGTTATTATTATTACGACGCATCCGCCTCGAATTTACGACGCTAGGGTGCTAATCTCGCTCCGCTTTATTATTCCGGCCGCCATTTAATAAGTCTCTCTGGGAATTCCCTCCTATGAATACGACCCACATCAGGCTCCAAAATGACTCATTAGCGAAAATCGACGCTCGAACAACCCACATTTATTTAACATAACGCCATTTCGGGCGTGAAGCTAGAGAATTTAGGAGAGAGAGAGAACCTTTCCCTAGAGCGGTGGGAGCACTGACATTTTGGAGCACTCAGGCGTCATGATCAACGGAATTTCGTTGTAGCCGAATAAAAAGTTTCGTCTAAAGAAAAAGAATTTTCAACAGGATGTGTCGAACACGAGCCTTATAAAGAAATTTGCGATTTAAGGTGAACGTTAAACGTTCATTGGATCACTCATTAGAAACATTGTGAACAATTTTCAGCTATTCGTCATGTTGCATCTTAATAATATTTGTTAAATACTTCAACAAAATATGCTAGGTAATTGTAATAAAAAAAATTCAAATTGACGAATTTGGCGATGAAATCCCTCGACATACGAAATCGACAAAACAAGATTAAAAATAAAATTTCGATTTTTTTTAAATACATATTTTCATAAACATCTTACCAAATTTACACAAACTACCACTCGGTAATGGCAAGTATACACGAAAACATTGAACATGTTAAAACGATCGAAGCTCTCAAAAATGTTCAATCAAAACATGCCGTTTTTGGCAAATCCCGAAATTACCCGATTAAATCTAGTAGGTGCGAATAATAATAAAAAAATTATGAAACGTGTTGGGAAGGATGGGAGTTTAATGTCTGGGTGTTGTTTAAGTAACGTACATTACATTTATTTCCATATCTTTAAATTACTCGGTTAAAATTTAAATATCTTATCGAAAAACATAACAAATACGCCGGGAATTGTAACTAAATTATTAAAATCTTGACTTTCAATAACTGGATTTATTAAAGTCACGATAATTACGAATATTATATCTTCGCCCGATTTTCTTTAATCTTTTCATTAAAAACAATGAATGATGCGCTCGACATTGCGACAAACTGTCAGCAACAAATAATAAAATTTTGATTATAATCGATTATTGCGCGCTGAAATACAAAGATGTAGAGCATGTATTAGGTCGAATTATTTGGAGCTTTCCCCGTTTGGAATTGTTTCGTATTTTGGAGTAGCATGTTTCTCTCGCTCGTTAAATTGCTTTTAATTTATTGTGTGGCAGCGTAGCCACCTGCGACCTCGCACTTTAATACCTCCAAATGCAATTTGCAGTACACAATAGCAGCTTCCCCGAACTCTAACCCTACTGAAATAATTGAAAATTTGAGCATTTCAATGAGCGCTTCCAACTTATGGGATGAGCGTAAAAACGAAAATCACGCACTAACCTATCAAATCAGGCCATAACCTTTATCCCAAACTCTTCCATTACAGACTTTTACAATATTGGAAAGAGCTAAGCTTTATGCCAACATTTTGCCAAAGAATCAACGACTTTCTTGGTAAAAGGGGACAAAAACAAATAATCGTACACATGCTGTTAAACGTAATATCAACTTTACAAAACTTGAGATTTTTATGCAAATAAATACGAAAAGATATTTTAGAGCCTGAAAACAGTGAATAAAAAAATTGTAACTTCAGAAAAAAAATCATAGATTATGAAGATGTATTTATTCTTGCCGTACGTACATCATTACATACTGTAGTCCTTTAATTTAAATTTAAAAACAAAATATTTTATCATTTTATGATTAACAAAGATAAAACTTGACATACATAGCCTTGTGATCGAAATGCATATTTTCCTTAACATTGGCGATCAGATAACAGACGATCTCAAATTAGACTGCGAGGTTTTTCTATTTCTTCCAAAACCAACCACAAGTACGGAAACAATTGTTAAAAAACAGCATTTTTAAAAAATTGAAATAAGTAACATATTCATCAACTTTCAGAATCCAACTTTCTGCAAATTTAGACACAAAAAACCCTTAATTTTGTTTTATTTTGAATTTTTGGACTTAGTATACGAGCTCGTAAGTACTGTACATGGATGTGTACACTTTCAGAATTTAAAAAAGCCAAACTTCACCTAGTACATTGTTTTCCCTCTTAAGTTTTAATTTGCAGATGATTTCATTATGACCTATTTGCAGGAATTGGTAAAAACGAGATAAGAGGCGTTATGAAGTAAAACCCGTCTAATCCGAATCCAATTTATCTTCCAAAAATAAGTCGTTGGAACCTGAAAAGCTAGAATTTCGTGTATATTATACATTAAATAAATAAGCAGTGAAAATTCATCCCCTCTCATTTTTCCAGTGATAAAAAAGCATCCCAGAAGGAGGAGGAGATTCACCTAATGCTTGGCAAAATCTGCCATACTTTGATTCATAAAAATCTCTCCATTTTTAATACAATTTATGCCAGTTTTTATGGGCGAGCAGCTGTTGATCCGATTAATTCGTCACCAACACATGCACTGCCTATAAATTATATTCCGATTAAATTTGCGTTTTTATGGCGCGGAATAAGATGAAGGACTAATTGCATGCAAATTCATCGCCAATCTGGAGCGTAATAATTTTCTTAGAAAAAATAAATTGGCGAAACAA
>JAQGAO010000829.1:0-29099 GCA_034697705.1 Ommatoiulus sabulosus | reverse complement strand
GCAACGCCCGTGGACGACGGCGCCGCCAGAGATGACGCCATCGACGAGCCACGACGCGGACCAGTCCCGAGTAATAGACGGTCAACGAGGCGGAGAAGATTTCCGCGTTTGAGATTTAATCGATTTAATTTGAATGGAACTAGCTTGTTAAATAAACTGTTGTTTAATCTGCCGACACTGTCTTACAAAAAGTGACATGTTACCCAGTAAGTCGAATTTCCGCCTTTATAAGAGTCACTTTACATTACATTAGATATCATTCATGACTATGGCTTTTAAAACTTGCTTGATCTCTAAATTAAAAAGTTTGAGTTGTGACACTTCGACTTCAGATAATATGTCGCACACCCGCATCAGAAGTGACATTTTGAACTTCAATTGGGTACACGTACAATTGAAGTTCAATTTCAGCCTCATATTTGAACTCGCTATCATACAACACATGTAGAATCATGAAAATTGTTAAGTTTTATGTATAAAAAAATACAACATGCATCTTTTTGCATATTTATACATGCAACAGACACAACTCAACATTTTTAATTTTGAGATAAAAACACTTTTTCACATTAACTGAATGATGGTAAAGTTATACCTTACAATGGCATTGACCCGAAACTATAAGGGAAGCTAAGATGTGTCGTTTTTGCTGAACATGAGATCTTTTCGTTCAACTTGACGCCGTCTTAAACCGGAAATAGGCCATTTTGGAGTTGTGTCACTTCTGAATGGATTTGATTTTCGTCGAGATACAGCTACAATGTTCGTGACATTCGCAACTCCTTACTCGGATAGGTTCAAAAATAACCACTTTTCGCACTTTGTTCGTCACTTAACATTTAAGACGTCATCAATGAGCCAGACTTGAAATTTATGCTGCGTTACAAATATAGAACGTGTTGCGTCTCCAGACGTTGTCTGGATGGTATAGATGTCAGCAGCTCTAGTTTCGGAGCAAATGCTTCGAACATCTGAACTCAAACTGGATTGGGCTACGTCTACGAAAAGTAGAATGACCTTTTGAGACTGGTACTCGAGGCACTCAATGCTTTCTGATGTAGCCTGGAAAAATTCGTATTCCATGACCTCTGTTGCGCCGCCCTTCAACTCTGGTATTCAACGCCTCTGCCTGTAGACTATATGACTAAGGTTCATTACTATGACCGTATAACCAAGAATTGCAGCATAGTCCCTTATGCCGGACACTATAGGAGTCGCTAAACTATGACGACCAAAACAGGTTTTCCTCCCCCTCCAACCATTCACTCTTGGCGCATGCATTTCACTACACTGCTCATGGACCGGAGCCACTACTTCCCCAATAAATGTTCGCAGAGTTCCTCCGTCATTGATGCAACTAACAGAAGCAAATAAAACCAGAAAACATTGCTCGACGCCCAACCAGAAGCAAATAAAACCAGAAAACATTGGTCTGGCCATCCATGCCAAACGCATCGGCCATGGACCAGCATCTCTGTCAAACATCCAACATATAACTTGTATGAATGTCAATGCAAGTAAAAAATGGGTGCAGTATAAGATGGCGGCGCCACTGACATTCCACGCTCAAGAGTTCGGCGATCTGGCATCCGAAAACGTTTTCCAAACCGAAAAAGCCCACGTGGGCTAGCTGTCAGCACGCAGCGCCCACGCGCCAATGACGTCATTGCCAGGACGCGTTGCAACACGGTGCGAGACAGTATATTGCACCTGAAAGAAGGAGGTCCACAAGGTGCTTATGCCCGAATAAAATAAATGAAAAAAAAAAAAAAAAAAAAAAAAAAAACACGACCCAAGTAGCTCGGATCTATTGTCAAGCTATATTCCAAAGATCTTTAGAAGATGATCTTGGATCCTTGCCAAACTTATGGATTTTTTAAAATGTGATACTCAAGAATTGAAACTTTTCTAAAAATGAAATGAATTCGTTAAAACCAAAGTCCTACAACATTTGTGTAGTGTTGAGTAGTACATGTACAATGTGCACGTATACCACTATACTAAGCATCTATAGCATTATGCTAGTGGTGACAAACTCTTGGGAAACATCAAAGACAAACTCCTGGAGGTGCAAGAGTTCTGTCATTTTAAGTGTTCTGGTGAAGGTTGTTAACAGGGGTATATGTTCACCAACGTTCCCTATTTGCACAGGTTCGGGAGGCTGGGTTTTAAGGAAAATGTCCACAAATTTATAGTGGCCACCAAGGGACCTAGCCCTTCTTGAGTTGGGTCGGAGGGATTGCCACAATCCAGTTAGCCTACCCGGGATTCGAACCCGCGTCTACCGGCGAAGACCTCAACCAATGAACTCCAAGAGTTGACTGCATGACAAGCCGTTTGTATATAGTGTTCTGGCAATGACCAGTCATTGGTAATCACAAACGTTCCGACAAAGTGTTCTGGTATGAAGTATCGATGACGCCCTCTTACCCATCACCCATCCCCCCCGAACCCGTGCCCCAAACGGTTAGAAAATGCCAAATCATTAAGAACTATCATTACAAACTGTTCGACCTGCATGCATGTATAGACTATAAACTGACCAAGTTTTTCAAACATTCAAAGTCTCATCAAAGACATCAATTCAAGATTTCTTTCAAACATACAAGACGTCAATCCAATCTCTTACAATCAAAGCCCCTGCACCAAAGACATCAATCCAATCTCTTACCTATGCCGAGTCCTATTAACGCGATATTCCACAAGAGGCACAGCACCACTACCGATCCAGTTTCTACGAGAACATGATCCAAATTATCCCAACTGAGGTCGCGTTCCGCACGGGACGCGTTCCAGCACGGCCCGCCGCCTCTCCAGCGGTCCTCCGCGGCCATGGGCGCTGCTGCTGGCGGCGGTGGTCCAAGGAAGATCGGCCGCAGGATATCCGAACGCCCGCGGTCCGTCATCGACGGCGACGCGGCAGGAACCTCATGGCGAAGTACGTAATCCTTCCTCTGTGGGGGGGTGAAAGAGCTGCTGGGTCGAATTTCGGCTGGGTGCAGGACGGAGTGAACTAGGAGAGGAGCAGGCAGCAGCACATCCGCACCAACATCGTCTCAACCTCGAACTGAGGGTGCGAGTCCAATGGCAGGCAGCAGCGAGGGAAAAAAAACGACGCCCCGCCCTAGAGCTGCTCCCCTCCCCGCGCGCGCTTTTTCCTCCCCAGCGCCCCCCTCCCCTCCCCTCCGAGGCATTATCGCAACAACCTGGGGGCTACCTAAGTGCAGCCGGCATATGGCATGTGCCGAAAAGCGTTTTCAGGTGGCTTCGACGCGCGGGACCACCGACCGGAGGGAAGCCCCTCGTCCGCCAGGGGGAGCTGCCGACGCCCAGGGGCCGATGGCCGACCCTTGAGGGGCTTCGCTCGAATTTCAATTTTCGGGGGCTTTGATGGGACGCTCGGGACGGTGTACAAGTGCGGAAGACCCGGCCTGTAGACTGCGCAAGATTTGCGTCTAGAATTTCCGAATTTGATCTCATGCTCCGATGCGTTTTTGAGCGGGCCACAAATCCTGGTTCCTTCAGTGATCGCTAGTTGGCGCGCCGCGTGGAATACGTCTCTTGCTGCGGGGATGCGAGCTGCGAGGTCATGAATGCATGACCTCATGCATTTGATCTCATGCTCCGATCATTGCCGGTTTCAATACCCGCGCGTACCGAGTCTTGGTCCTAATTTGTTCCTATATAATTATACCTCAGGACAAAAATATTGTTGAAAACGCCGTCCTACACGAAGCAATGTATCTCCAGAAACTTGTTTCCAAATTTATTGTGGCTTGATATTTCACCGTGTGTTCGGAAAAATTTCCTTCGCAAAAATGTTTCCAGAATAGAAAATGATAACGAGCAACTTATTTCTGAGGACTGAAATATTGGAGTAACGTCCGTCACACGCACTCGAGGCAATTTATCTCCCAAAACTTGTTTCCAGATATATTGTTGCTTGATATTTCTCCGTGTGTTCGGAAAAATTTCCTTCTCAAATATATTTCCAGAAAAGAAAATGATCCTTTCTGAGCAACTTATTTCTGGAAAGAAACTTGACGTCATAGTTTTTACAGTCATGCATAAACGTTTCTTTCTATTGGATAGCCAATCAGGAAAAACATACGTCATAGGATGGAATAAGCAACGCTGTCAAGTTAGTTTATCCACAATTCCATTTGAAATAGTGCTGTCAAGTTAGTTTACCCACAAATCCCTTTGGAACGGTGCTTTCATATACAGCAGGTCAGCCCGGTAAATTTGCGCATTGACAATAAAGGTACTCAGACAGAAGCTTTACGAATCGTAGAGTGGCAGTTGTGAAGTCGAGTGTGCAAAAACGACTCGCCAACTGTTTTAAAACAATTCACTCCATGCTATCGTTGAATATTTTCCATTTGCACACGAGACTTCCCTACTGCAAAAGTACGATTCATATACTGTGTGACGACGTCCAAGAAAGTAAAAGTATATATACAGTGTACGTCCAAATTTCTCCAAGTGAAGTTTTCTTGAACATACATGTATAGTTCTGCATTTTTATGTTCAATTGTCCATCATCAGTGCAGGTGTTAATGAAATCGAATATTTATGGGATTACATTTTGCATACGCTCCCCCTTCCGGAGGTCACGATTGGTCATTATATGCACCCTTCTCTCCCTGATGGCCACATATTAAAAAAGAGAGATTGATTACCCTAAATTTTGCATGGATATGTCATTAATAAAACGACAAACCGTACTGAGTAATTGAGTGTAATACATTTCAGGCTCAAAGCCAATGATGACGTCATCAAACTGATGTAAATTTGTGAGCAATAATTACACTGCAATGCACTAATACCCATGTCAATCATTCAAGTAATGTCACGTGCACAGCTATATGTTTGAAAAATCCAACCAACCATACAACGCTATGCAGTTATTTTTTTATTTTGAATGGCACTCATGCAAGTAACCTGCAAGGGTAACACAGCAGTATGTCGAAATGTAAGGGGTGCTTTTGGGAGTTGAATATCAGTAATATGGCCTTCCGAGTACCGTACCATGTGATTATAATTTGACACATTCGTCTCATGTTTAGACAAGTTGAAGCCTGCGTCAGTTTTGCGTAATCATGAATAAAGCATTCTCAAGGCAAATAAGCTTTTAATTTAGAACCAGATTAGCCAACAATATACAGTAGTCCCAACATGCATTTTTTCTGAGAACGCAACAATTGTTTCTTCAGTTTAAAAAGATTTTAGTACAGATTTGACAATTTCTTAATGAACATTTCAGTCATTACTGTGACCAATCCAGTATAGCGTTTAGGAGGAGAGGACACGTGGCCAGTTGTAACGCTCATGCAGTGCACGTGACGTGATGGAGGGAGAAGTGAACGCAAAGGGACTTACCATAAGTACAGCTGTACTCTCATTTAACGTGCACATGTCAAAATCTTAAGAAAATACCCCGTTTGATAAATATTTTTTAGAACGGTTGATGCAAATTTTTTCCTAAAACTACGTCAATGCACACTGGAGGAAACATCGAGGAACTTTCTGTTCCTAATGTGTAGCCAGTTGTTCATGGAAACAAACTTATGTAAACAATTCAAGTAACAGTGTACTGTAAGTAATCAATTTATGTAAACAAATGGCCGCATATGTTCCTCCAGTGTGGACGTACTGTAGCTTTAGAGTTCAAATCGTATATTTTCTCATTTGTTTACCGAAAATAAATACATACACTGTATAATGGCGCATTCGAATCGTCCAAAATGCTTTTTAAAGTGAGTTTTCAAAATGTATTTTTTCATTGTATTTTCAAAATGCATGTCAAAAAGGCAAAATGTACTGTAAATGTAATGTATGTGTAATGTATGCTGCAAATGCACTTAAAAATCCCTGTTAAAAACGGAAAATGTACTGGTAAATGCATCTCAAACTTGCATGTTAAAAATGCAAAATCTACTATAAATTTATTTCAAAATGCATTTTGAAAACGCAAAATGTACCGCAAATGCATTTCAAAATGCAAAATCTATAAATGCACTTCGAAATGCATGTTGAAATCGCAAAATTCATGTCAAAATGCTAAATTTACTATAAAGGAACTTCAAAATGCTTGTTAAAAACGCAAAATGTACTGCATGCATATGCATTTCAAAACGATGTTCAAAACGCAAAATGTACGTCGTAAATGCACTTCAAAATGCAATTAAGTTAAAAAAGAAAAATGTACTGTAAATGCATTTCAAAACGCAAATTTAAAATGCAAAGGATGCTGTAAATGCAGTTCAAAACACATGCTAAAAACGCAAAATCTACTGTAAATGTATTTGCAAGTGTTCCAATCCATACATATTTCCAAATGCATTTCCTTTCAATGGATTTATTTCGTTTTTGGAGACTCAGCTCCCATAACAGTATCAATATGATGAATCACAGACAGTGGCATAAAATGATCATAATTACATATTAACAAAAAATGGAGGTGGGAATATGGGTTATAGAGCTGACTTCGCCGGACTTAAGGCCACCTTGACAAAATTTTTGAGCTGTGTCATTTCAATGGCTCCGGGCTCCGCAAAGGTGCGATATATCTCCCGCAATAACCACGCCGTTTCTCGCAACAACCGATGATGGCGTGGAATGTTGAAGTTTGGAAGTAGGCCTACTTCTGGTCGAAACGGACTTTGCTGGAGGGCGGTTGGCGGTGGCATAACTCTGGTGGCGGGTTCGCAATTTCGGCCGCGCTTCTTTGAACCGAAAAATGCAGCGTTCTGAGCAGCGGGAGGTGGACCGAGGGGTACGTTGAGTAGTAGCCGAATGAGGCCCTCTGCTGCCGGCCTGACTCATTGCTAATGAAGGAAAAAGGCGAAATGGGGGCCCCCGGGGGCTCCCCCGCCATTCACCATCTACCTGTGGGTGACTACTCCTCTCAAAAACCAAAACCACTCTTGGCCTTAATTCTTTGTTGATGCTTCTTCGGCTGCTGCTACTTCAAACCTCGCATTCCATTCCCCACCCTGCAATGGCGCGGGGACTCCATCCATTATCAACAACCATTATTTAGACTTGCACCCACCTCATTGGCCCGTGCCCATGGAAGTTGCTGCTTGCTTTTACGATGAGGTCCCCCCCCCCCCTCCTTTTTTCTATATACTCATTCTGCCAGACATGAATGAGCTCTGGGTCTCTGTTATACCCACACACGCCGACTGCAAGTTCTGCACCTACCCCCCACCCGACATGTGCCGCGGATTGCTTGCTTCAAGACTTCAAGAAAAAAAGTTGCTCGGAGGACCGCATGCAGGTGTAAATCATGGCCAGGCGCTTATTTGTATAGCTCAATATCTCTGAACGGGCTTTAATGGCCTCGTTGATGGTGGTGCCACTGGGAGCCCACGGTGCGTCCGAACAGTACCTAGGAATTCGCCTCTTGGGGATGGACAGGGGACAGTTCGGGGGATGGACAATTACGACGCCTTGAAGATCTACCGACGTGTCCGGCGTATCTTGGCTGCGTGGCCAACGCGAGAAAAGATAATGAGAATGGCCGTGAAGGCCATCTTAAGTTCTTAAGTGCATTTGTTCAGTTTTTGGGAGATAGGACCCGGCGGGAATAACCCCGGGTATCGGAAAGGGGCTTCGGCTGCTGACCCGGCAGGGAGGTCCCATCATTCAGGACGCTATCTTTTTTGGGGTTCAACAAATGAACCGATGAGCTCTTGACACGCCCAATGTGTCACGTTGCGACTGCATCAAAGACAATGAAGTTGTCTTAAAATGCATGGTGCTTTTTCTAAAATAACCATGGTGGTTTTTTTTTTGTTTTTTTTTAAATTGATGATTTTCTAATAACTACGATATTTTTTTCTTCTAAAAACTGACGCTTTTATTTCCAAGAACTGACGATTTTATTACTAAAAACTGACGCTTTTATTTCTAAAAACTGACTCTTTTATTTCTTAAAATCTGACGCTTTTATTTCTAAAAAACTGACGATTTTATTTCCAAAAACAGACGATTTTATTTCTAAAAACTGACTCTTTTATTTTTAAAAACTGACGCCTTTATTTCTAAAAACTGACACTTTTATTTCTAAAAACGAACAATTTTTTTTTTCTTAAAACGGACTTTTTTTTTTTAAACTAATGATTTTCTGAAACAAAACCCTATAAAACGATTTTTTTACAGAAAAATGAATAATCAATTTTGTATAAAAGAATAAAAATATCGTTGTAAATCATTTAAAAAAAACGTAAGAAAACGTTCTAAACAACAAAAATGACATACTGTATTTTTTTCTAAAAAAATAAATGGCGATATTTCAAAACTATACAATTACAAAATCAGAAACGTTGTAATATTTTTGTTTCCTAAAACAAACAAAAAATACAAAATAAATTGTGGGAATCCCATAATAGTAACCATGATAGAAGGAGATAATTCTTGCACATAATGCATATACAGTGGAACATCATTACGAAGAACTCGCTTTATACGAATTTCTGATAGTACAAATTCTCATTTCCAGTGGTATGGACGAGTATAATGTTAATGTCTTCGAATTCCGAATTTGGATATTACACATTTTCGGCTAAAACGAATGAATTTTTAAGTTCCTAAGCATTCCCACTATGTTCCGTTAAAACGAACTTTAAACAATATGAAAAATAACGTTTAAACTTCTGTTCCCCATAAAGCTAAATTTTTATGCTTCTATTCCCCATACAGATATTTTTTATACTCTTGTTCCACAAAAAGCTATTTTTTATACTTCTGTTCCGAACAGAAGTATACATATAAAAAATAGCTGTATGGGGAACATTCTGCTCCCCATACATCTATTTTTTTTTAAACAATTAAGCATCCAAGAACATGGAGTTCGAATGATAAAGAGGAGGAGGACGCCCCCCAGGGGCAAATGGCATCCGAATGCACCTCTCCTATAGGAACATGCCTAATATTTGAACCCCTTTCTTCTATAAACACTACAGGTTATAAAGCATTTTTATGACTGCTTTCAACGTATAAGCTCGCAGCTGCTGTCCATTGCAAATTGAAGTTAATTGGGTTTGATTCCCCGCAAAAACTTCACGGGAAGATTGAAGATGCGCAGCAGCCAGATGCACTAGCGCCACATATCGATCAAGAAGACACCCGAAATTTCAAACATGGAGACCGTATAGGTACAGAGCAGCTCCCTTTCAATGTTCCATGGTCATGGCCCACACCAGCTGGCAGACCTAGGAGGCACACGCTCGATGAATTCATGCGAATAAAATGCGGGGTCCATTGTGCGTATGTCCCGCACCAGAATGCCGCGAGTGGCCAGGGGTCATCGGCGCGCAAGGTGCAAGCACACCGAGCGTTATAACGAAGAGTGACCAATAGGTACTGGGAGAACTGCTGCGCAATCTTCCTCGGCCATCGCCATTTTTTTTTGCACATCCAACTGCATTTCTGGAATGCCTCCAGTACGTTGTAGACTCTGGAGATGATAAGCGGTTACGATGCACGACTAGATATACTGCATTTGCCAAGCGATACTGCGAATCTGCCGATGCCAAAACCATAATAGGTTTTTTAATGCGTTATTATCTCAACCGCACAACTGTTGAAGAGCAGGCTACTGCCCATTTTCGGAATGGCCAAACGCCGCACCACGTGACTTGCCATTCCAAATGCTGCGCCAATGCTTTCGATGGTTGCGGCAAGGCACGTGACCACGTCAGTCACTGGTAGAGGGCGATAAACCCTCCGTGTACCTGCGAAGTATTGAAAGCCGTCCCTGCATGGTGGAAACCGAACTTTTGCGAATATTGTTTATAGTTTGAAAACAAACGATATCAGCTTGTTGCTTTCAAAAGTTTACATAAATTTATGTTTCCAGGCACAACATTAGCAACAGAAAGTTCCTCCGTTTCTTCCAATTTCTGGAAACATAAACTTATGTACTTGTAAAGATACACGTCCACACTGGAGGAAACATAGAGGAACTTTCTGTTGCTAATAGGTTACCAGTTGTTTCTGGAAAAAGCCTGCACAAGATATAACCCGCTGTCTATTACTATATTGGCTAGATTCCCCCCTAATAAATACAACCCATTACAAGGATTTATTGAAATAATCCAAGGCTCTAGCCCTACACGTACAAACCAAAAACTGTCCGAGTTAAATGAACAGCAAATAGCCACTCAACTCATTATACCTTTACAGAATAGTGAAAACCTTCAATAAAGAAACCTTAAGCCTCACAGACGGGTAACACATCTAAAAATATACATAAATATTATCACTGAAATTATCTAAACTAACCAACTTAAAATGCCTAAAGGTGTCCGACACGGGCGACTGGATGCTACCTCACATAAAAGCAGGCATTTTAACTAGCCCTTTTGTCAGTATAGGGACAGAGACCCCCTTAGCACATTATCTCTCTCTTGTTTCTGGAAACATTATTGCTAATTGCTGCCAGTTGTTTATATTAATTAATTACGTAAATAATTTCTAGGGTCAACTGGCAACACATTAGCAACAGAAAGTTCCTTTTATGTTTCCTCCAATTTCTGGAAATAAGCTTATGTAAATCTATGTACTGTACGTCCACACTGGAGGAAACATAGAGGAACGTTCTGTTGCTAATACTGTAGGTTACCAATTGTTTCTGGAAACATTATTGCTGATTGCTGCTACAGTACTTGTCTGTATATCAATTGATTACTTAAATTCATTACATAAGATCATGTTTCCAGGAACAAATGGCAACACATTAGCAACAGAAAGTTCCTTTTATACATGTACGTTTCCTCCAATTTCTGGAAACAAACTTGTGCAAATTAACTATACGTCCACACCGGACGTTGCAACAAAAAGTTCCACTGTTTCCTCCAGTGTGGACGTGGCTTTCGAATTTTTATTAACAATTTTGAGCGTTCTATTCAATGCAGAATCAGATTCCTGCGTGTTTTAAATGTATACTGTATATATAATTCATACTTTAATTTAAAACCGAAAGAAAATTGGGGATTTAGATTTGTAAATTTGGAACCTTAATTGTTTCATGAGTTCAAATTAATTTCGTATTGTAAACTTTATCGGCCTAATTTCTGTGTCAAACAACTATAATGGGACAACAACAACAAATTAAAAAAAACAAGTGTTATGAGGTGAAGTTCAACTCGTCTGTGTTTTGATAATGACGAATCACGAAAAACTCAGGAGTTTTGCATCTTTCAATGGTTCATATGCAAATTTCTTAACCTCGCTTATGGAAAACTCCATATGATTGCATATAATTTGCATAATTGCTAACTGTTGCAAAATCCGGCTTTAAACTAATGATATTGGTTTAGTATATACAGTAACTTGTTTGATGATTGCATATTATTTACA
The DNA here is from genome assembly GCA_034697705.1 of Ommatoiulus sabulosus. Classification (NCBI taxonomy): domain Eukaryota; kingdom Metazoa; phylum Arthropoda; class Diplopoda; order Julida; family Julidae; genus Ommatoiulus; species Ommatoiulus sabulosus. Next base: position 17,729 of record JAQGAO010000829.1, on the reverse strand, counting down.
CATCTTTTATACGGATATCAGTTTCCTGTGTGAAGGACAGTTTGATATCAGTCTAGCATTAGTTTTATTTATCCATTTGATAATGTGTTGATGGGAATTACCTGGAAGCTCGTTCTTTTAATAGACGATGTCACGTGATTCTGATCGGTTTCCGATTTGAATAATTTGTTGTCACAATCCAAAATTAATGCTTATATATACGTGGTTTGCTCAGGGCCATTTGCAGAAGTTTTAAAATGTACCCAGTACAATAATGAAAGTTTTAACAGTTTCCTAGGACAAGTTTGGAAAATTTCCAACCTTTTCCAAGCACAATTTTTCAAAATTCTCAGCTGTTTTCGAGGACAGATTTACGCAACTTAAATTATTATATTTTCCGAGGACACATTTTCAGAACTTTCAAATGATTTTGAAGACAAATTTGTAAAATATTAAACATTTTCTCATGTTAATTTTGTAAAAGTGCCAAAATTTACTATTGTTAATTTTTAAAAAAAGTAAATCTGAATCATTAGTAAATTTTGCAAAATATTGAATATTTTCTTGTGTCGATTTGCAAAATCGTGGATAACATTGACGCAGATGTCAATTTTGGCATTGTCTCGGTCAGGAAACTTTGTTTATGAAAGGTGAAAAGTCAGGGAAATTGAATATGAAATTTTTGTGGGATTGGTATTTCTACCTGAGCGATCTGCGAAATATTTCTTCCTAATTAAATTAATTTGGCCAGTCCGCGAAATATTTGTCCAATTTGTGCCGGTCCGCAGGAGTAAAAAGGTTGATAAACACTGATCTAAATACATCTCACCCTGTAGAATCTATGTTCTATTTTCAAAGTATACCTCGATACCGGACTCCCCAATTCTGAGGTCCCTCTCCAGCGTCCTCCGATCAATTATTACAGTGACCAGGTGCAATCCATCCACGTTTTTGGTAAATTGCGTGCGCGCAGTAGCGCAGCTCGCCACATTTTTCGCCGGCAGCCATTGTGATGAGAGGGGGCACACGTTTGACACGCGTTGACCCCTTCTAAAAGGTAGTCCTTGGCCCCCACGTGCCACCGTGTGTATACTTTTTTGACACATATGGCAACCAAGAGAGAGGAGAGAACCTGAAGACTTTCAATGGTACGGTGGTAATCTTGTACGTAAAGTGCACCCCTCCGCATGCCTGGCTCTCTGGGTCTGGGGGTCCTCCTCCGTTTGTCAGCTGGCATCCCCTTCCTGCTCCCCTCCCCCTCTTCTAGGTAGGCCTATGGCTCGCTACGTCCTCATTCAGGGCTAATATCAGCGCTATGTGGGGCAGATGGTTTTGGGCTGCGTGTCTGGGACGTTGCCTGCTGCAAGGTTATGCTTGTACAGACACGATGGATTTCCGTCCAATCGAAGTCCTTGGCATGACCTGGAACGTGCAGTCGAGTGCAAAGGATTTGTACGTGTACGGGCTGTTCGGTGCATTCGAAAGGGAGGCCCATAGAGGGCGTCCAAAACCAACATCGAACACAAATGCGTTTGGATTGGAATATTCAACATTGTGGACTTTGTGGTGCATTTCAACGATCATCTGGATAGTGCATTTCAAAGGGTAGATTTAAACATTGCAGTGTTGTACAATATATACTATAAAATATTATGCTGTGCAATGTTACAATGTTGAGCAATGCCATGTTGTAATGCAATTCAATGAGCATTGTCGAGAATATATTTTGGAAATTTTGAGAAAATACATGTATTTTGAAAATGCATCTTGAGAATGTTTTGAAAATGCATTTTGAGAATGCGTTTAGAAAATGCGTTTAGAAAATGCATTTTGAGAATGCGTTTAGAAAAGGCATTTTTGAGAATTTATTTTGAGAATACTGTACATTTTGAAAATTCATTTTGAGAATTGAAAATTCATTTTCAGAATGCATTTTTAGAATACATTTTGAGCATACATTTTGAAAATGCATTTTGAGAATGCATTTTGAAAGTGCATTTTGATAAAACATTCTGAAATTTCATTTTAATAACGAAAAATGTATTTTGAAACGCATATAACAACGTTCCAATCGTTTCATATTATTTTCAAAAAAAAAAAAATAATCGTAAACGAAAGTGTTCCTATATTTTCAATCCCTGGGGACCCTTTAATATCTACACAAAATATAAAACCAATAGGTTTTGTATCAACATGCATGTAACATGTTAGCTTAAAACAGTGGAGGACAACGATCCTCATTGGCCCGATTTGAAACCCTCCGTCTAGAAGGTTATTTCGCTGACTTGGCGTGCGATCCACGCCCACTGAGATTTTCTACAAAAAGTTTTAAGTATATGATTTCATTAAACAACAAAAAACAGGTAGCAGTGTATACATATTCCTAAAATGGCGCCGCAATACAATAGAGTATTTGTTTTATGCCATGCTACATCAAAATGCTATGCTACCAGATCAGTTGAAGAGTTTGTTCTCATCTGTATATGTATGGGAAGCAAAGTTTAGATTCAGAGTATCGCCATAGTAACCAGTCAAAACAAATCGTGTTGTGAATGCATACTGCTTTTTATACAGCTCAAGGTCCACCAAATTATCAAAAAAGTAATCAATCAACAACACCATTATTGGCGGGCGGCGCAGCTCGTGCTTTGAGTTGTAGCCAATATGCTATCCAAGCAATCTATCCGTCATACTCTATTAAACGACGGGGAGCTTCTGGATGTGCATGTCATTAACTATAGATCGCTGTAATAGAGCCCAAAATCCTATCTTCGTAACCTTGGAGCAAAGCGTTTTAGAACAAAAATGGAGTCAAAGGAAAAACATATTGACAGCCTATATATATTGCTGAATATTTGTTTGATATCACAAGCGTGGTGGCCGAGTGGTAGCATTCTCGCCTAGTGAATAATTCAGTAGACCGTATTCGATTCCCGGGTCGGCTATCCTGATTGTGGTTTTACATGGTTTCCCATAATCCCCCCAGGCGACTGCTGGGATAGTTTCTATATTAATTTGAAGATGACCGTCTCCTATCCCATCATGTCCTCCCCCTCGATCGTTTAGGTAAAGTTCTTCCCCTGCAGCCTTGTATACATGTAAAGCTCGACGGAGCCACACCGACCCACCTGCCCACTGGCTTATGGTCCAACTGCTCCTTCACCCGCGTCCACCATCCACGACACCCACAGCAAAGGTCACAGTTCAGGTTCGTTAGTCCATGTTAATTTATAATGGAGAAATTAACTAGTCTAGGGATTTCATATTATTTAGATTTAATAAACTTAGAAGGACAGGATATCAAGAGCCCTGAAGAGGTGTGTCGGTCCTGCCGCTGGGAATCCGTCACTTCCTGGAGCTTTCGCCTTATCAAATGAATATACTGCTTGTTTTAACTCATGTATCATGAATTCCATATCATCAGGTTCGTCTGGTTTTAACTCTGTCAAACCGATGTCGTGTACTGCATTTACTCTTGCATCACATTCACTACTGCCCCATGCTGTATGTTTTGCATTAAAATCTCCTAATACCGTATGATGGTAGGGCAATTATGTTTCCTCATTGCCATAGATGTTGTCAGCAAGATCGAATCCAAGTTGCCTGTTGATACAGCATATACGTTTATGAGGAGCATCTTCTTGTTAAATCCCTTTATAATTATTGCTGATATTTTGTTATTGGTGCTTTCTTTAAGCATCATTGCATCCAGGTTATTTCTACACATTGTTCTAGCCTTGTTATCTTTGTCTCCTGGGAAAGCCTTCTTCCATGAGCTCAATACTGTTACTGTAGCAGGGCATGGTTCCTCAGTACAGATAATGTCATATTGCTGTCCTATATTTTGTGTGATACTGGTTGCTCCAGCTCCTTTACCAAGGTTAATCAGTAGTATTTTAATATTGCATTGTGATTCATCCATAGTTTATGCTTTCCTTCAATCGCTCCAAGCAGGAGGTTAGATGCCTCCTGTTTTCCAGTGAAACTCTTGCCAGTGTACAATTTGAGCAATCCATATTCTTCTAGCAGTTCAGCATTTTAAGCTTACCTCCACATCTCATGCATATATACTGGGTTCTTTATAGGGCAAGTTTTGGCTGTGTGACCGAATCCATTACAATTAAAGCATCTATAGTTAATGTAATGTTTTCTTTGATAAAATGGGACATCTATCCAATGTTAATATTTCCTAGATGTAAACAGTGAAATATTTCGCTATTGTTGCCGGTCCCAAGCCCTGGAACAGACAACACGATGATTGATATCTGCTGCCGGGGCATATTAGGCTCCGGTCGGAAGTTGAGACCATGGTTGATGATGATGAATGTTTCAAAATATATTTACTCAAAATATTTCAGTTTACTTTTAAGAAATATTTGTGCACGACTGTAATATATATCGATGACGTCAGTATTTTTTTTTCAGAAATAAGTTGCTCAGAATAGGACCATTTTCTATTCTGGAAATATATCAGACAACTTATTTGCGAAGGCAATTTTTCCGAACACACGGGGACACGGGAAAATATCAAGCAAAAATATACAATTTTACATGTACTGTATCTGGAAAGAATGTTTGGGATATAAATTGCCTCGTGTTTGACAGCCTTAAAATTATCTTCACTGTAAACAGCTGGTAGATCCTCTTAAAACGTAAGCATCCATCAAATTGTTTAGTATTGCGTATATTATATAACATTTATGCCACTGACATTAGGGGTACTCAGACTGAATCTTTACGAATCGTACTTTGGCAGACGTGAAATCACGCGTGTTTTAGTATTGCAGGTAATACATGTATATACATCGCGTTTATGCAACTGACTAATTGAGGGGTACTCCGACAGGCACTTTACGAATCGCACTTTGGAGGACGTGAAATCACGCGTGCAAAATCGACACGCCAAATGGTTGAAAAAAAAAATGTAATCAATGCTACAGTATATATCGCTGTTTCTAGACCAACGAATGCATTCGTTGCACACGCACGTGGCTTAATTCACGACTGCCAAAGGGCGATTCGCGAAGCTTGTGCCTGAGCACCCCAATTGCAGCTTACGCGTCTTCGGCGCATCCGATGCACTAAATGGGTGTCGTTAATTCCTAGTTAAGCTCATTTAATTTCAAATCAGGTTTGTAGCCCGCAATTAATTCGCCATTAGCGCCGTCCCTTTCTCCGCACTGCCTGGTGGTCACGGGTCGTTAACACGGCGTGTTTTTCCTGCATTCTAATTATTTTAAAGGACAATACTAATTAGCATGGCGACGACGCCGAGCGCCAGCTTGCACTCAGGTGGAGCATTTTTACGGGCTTGTGCCAAAGATGAAAATGGCGCGTGCTGGCCGAGGTATTTGGGCGCCATCTGTCCAATTATGATGACAAGAATGGATCCTTAGAGTTGGGGTGTAATACAATTTACCCGGACGCATGCCCGGACACGGGCCCCCAAACAAAGACACCTGGTGCATGGGGGCAGCAGTCACTCGACCAGAGCTGGCCAGAGGTTACACATTAAGGAGGGACGAGGATTAATATACAGCAAAATGGCACAGGAGCAGAATGCGAAACTGCCAAGCAGTTAGTTTTAGATTAATTAAGGGATTAAGGACAATGATACTGAAATTAAGAGGTAATGATAATTCGTTGGAGAAAGGGGTTTGAGGATGATGGCAGCGCCTTTTCTGAATGTTTTTCATGGAAGTTGGGGTTTTCAAACTGGTAGAACATGGTTGATGTTGTTGTTTATTTTCTGAAGATTCCTTTTTCAAGTTGTGCCTCCAAATGTTAATTTACTATTGGTTAGGAAGTACAAATTTACGAGTAGTTAATGCAGTAATTACTAATTTCAAATTGGTAAATACAGTTGGAACAAATTTGCAGTTAGTTAACACATGCAGTAAATACTTATTCACAAATAGTAAATTTATCTTTTTTTTTAAACATTTTTGTCGATACTTATACATATTTTTTTTTTAAATAATTGTGCATACTTTGTACATATTTTTGACCAAATTTGTCCATACTAATTTACAAATACACTGTACATATAGATAACACAGTAAATACTATTTAAAATAGTATTTTTTTTTTTTTTTTTTTTATTTTGGTGGACTCCAAGTTATGGTATCAAACTTGTTCTATGTCTACATCGGGGTGGCGCTAATGTTCAAAATATCTTATATTGCTATGCATAAACTCAGTGCTTTAAAATATCAAAAAGTAAAAACTGTGTTGAGATTTTAATTCATATAGCATTTCAATTTATATACGTTGAATGGCTATGCAACGTTGAGGTAGAGTACGTTGCGCCCTCTATTGACAACTTAGTGAGTTAATTTTACTTTTACTTCAACCATGTGTTCCAGGAAGGTTTTCCATACCCAGTCTTTTGCAAACCAATAGGAAGAAAAAGCTAGCCACCAAATCCAGGCCATTGTCTTAGCTGCACAGGGCACTCGAAACCCAGTTTTACAATTTTACAGACATTCACGGGTTGTTACGTGATAGTAATTGCGCAACTCTGCTAGAGTAATTCGCTTGTTCACCGAAATGCACTAATTAGACTGAGTAATTGTGTTAACAATTAAAGCACGGTCTATAAATCCACTTGAAATTTTTCACTTTTGCATCATTGTTATACCAATATTTCCAGAGGAAGCTACAGTATAATCTAACTGGGGCAAACATGCAAATGTAAACAGTTTGCCAACCAATAACTGGTTAGGATTAGGTACAGCGGTTTGATTTTTTTTAAAAAACACAACTTTGCCAAATTTTGGAGCTTTACCCTTGTGTGCAACTTTGTTGATTTCATGTCATTTCTGATGATGATCCTTGAAGATGATCATGAAATGCATAGTTGATAATTGATTCAGGTGTGTTGGAACGTGAAATAGACCACACTGGAGCATAGCTGTGCTATCTTGCAATGTTTTTTTAACGTTAAGCTACATTCCTTTTAAGGAATGATTCCATTATTCTTAAACAAATAAAGTTATCATCCAAATTTTAATGGATGACGTCATCATTAGAAGTTAAATGAATGGCGTCATCGTAATTGAACAAATGACGTTATCAGAATTTAAAGAATGATGCCATCATAATTTAACAAATGACATTATCATCCGAATTTTAATGGGTGACGTCATAATTAGAATTTAAAAAATGTAACGTCATGAAAAATTTTAAGGAATGATGTCATCATAATTTATCAAATGACGTTGCAATCCGAATTTTAGTGGATCACGTAATCAGCAGAATTTAAATAAATTGCGTCATCATCTACAATGAAGACGTCATCAACATTTAAATTAATGACTTCATGATCAGATTTTATTTGGACATTTTTCGGACATACTGTAATTGGACATCTTTAGGGCATCCGAAACTCCAACTACAGTATATACCCCCTTAGTCGGAAAAAGATGTAGTTCTACGTCAAGAGAAGCAATTAATAGCTTGAAAACATATGCTTTTGTTCAAAAACAGTAGTACATGTACTGCTTACTGCAGTGCTATATCGAATCTTCTCAATTCATCTTTTTGTGTGTACTTTTTTGGAAACTTTTTACTGCTTCGATAATGATTGTACTCATTGTAGTAATCGCGATGCGTCAGAAGTCCCATTACGCCATCATCTGTTGTTTATGTTGTAAAATGGAAAACTGCATTATCTGGCACATCCTGTAAGTGAATCGGGGATTCATGTAAATTGCAGCAATATACATATACTGTGTGTACATGTATACAACTTACACCATGGCAATAACAGAGTTCCCCCAGATCTGGAAAACATGGAAAAGTCAGGGAAATTCAACGTAGTCAAGGCCCATTTGAAACATTTTTACATTTTCCCAGTAGGCCTACAAATCTGCAACAGTTTCCGAGGACAAATTTGCAAAATTTTCCACGTTTTCCAAGGAAAAAAGTGCAAAAAATTTCACATTTTCCGAGGATAAAATTGAAAAATGTTCCAGGTTTTCCGAGGACAAAAGTGCAAAATTTTCCACATTTTACGAGGTCAAAATTGCCAAATTTTCCAAGTTTTCAGAGGACAGATTTGCAAAATTCTCTACGTTTTCCGAGTTCAAAATTTAAACATTTTTGAAGTATTCCGAGGACAAAATTTGCAAATTTTTCCAGGTTTTCCAAGTACAGATCATTGGTCAGGGAAATTTTTAAAACCTGGAATAGTCAGGGAAAAATCAAGGAAATTGAAATTTCTGGGGAAACCCTGTAACACTGGGAAACTTCACACCTGTAATCATCTACAGTGCGTGCCAATTGATTTTTTGGATTTCAAATTTTCCATCACCTGACATAAATTTGACGATGACTGGCATTAACGATTATACCATGGATATAAAATTATTTGACATAATCACCTTGAATCCTTGATCCAAATATTGATTCTGAAAACAACATTTGGTTTGGCTTACAATAACATCTACGGTACCGGTATAGTACAGTCAAACCTTGTTAATACAAATCTCAAGGGATGACAAAATTTGTTCGTTTAAACCGTAGTTCGTATTTGCAGAAGTCAGACAGGACAAGGACATATGACTTCAAACAATAAGATAGTACCTTTTTTTCATATATTGTCTAAAGTTAGCGTGAATATGCTTTTGGAAATGGAAAATTCATTCGTTTTACCCGAAAATTTGTAATAACCGAATTTGGAATTCGTATTAAACGATGAAATCAATATGATTCGTCCATATAAATTAGTACTAGCTGGGACTATAAATGGGTTCGTACTATCAGAAATTCGTATAAAGCGGGAGTTTTCCTAAAAAAACACACATTACAGAAATCATACTGTAAAATGTGTGTGCTAATGTTAAGGGTTAATCTACATGTATATCTCATAGTTATAGCCAGGTATAAAACATATATTTAAAAATTTTCTTGCAAAACATTGTAAGTCTAGAAATATGGAAGTATACAGGGTGGCAAAAAAGTCTGTGGCAACCCCCAAATTTGGAGAATGGCTGCAAAAATGAAAAATCTGATGAGGGGAACATATAGGAACATGGGTGCTGAATGCAATCGTGCCCAAAGTATTTGGCCCCAAGGACTATTTCAAAGGTCTTTCAAATGTCAATTAGAAAGTTGTAGGGCGTCGAAAAACTACTATAATGGCTCCATTTGCAACATTTAATTGTCGATCGTCACAAAACAAATGACTTCTGGGCTTCTTGTATGTTTGCATCCACACATAACACCTCTACATTGCAGGAAAGCTCTATGACCGGGTTTGTTTTAGGAATAGAGCTTCCCTGCAATGTAGCGGTGTTATGCGTGGGTGAAAACATATCAGAAGCCCAGAAGTCATTTGTTTTGAGGCGATCGATAATTAAATGTAGCAAATGGAGCCATTATAGTAATTTTTCTACGCTCTACAACTTTCTAATTGACATTTTCTTTGTAGCTATTACCGTTTAAGACATAGGACCTAAAGACCCTTGAAATGGGCCTTGGGGCCAAATGTTTTGGGCACGATCGCATTCATCACCCCATGGTTCCTATATGTTCCCCTCATCAGATTTTTCATTTTTGCCGCCATTCTCGAAATTTGGGTGTGCAACAGACTTTTTTGCCACCCTGTATATTTATTTGGAAATACGTTAAGGTGAATCAAACCTTCAAACAATTGTTTGTATATGTTCAAAATAATGCATGTTGCCTTAAATTAGATGAGAGTGAAAGTGAGGCGTTTATGCAAAAACCCATTAAATTTTAACAAGTGGTCAATAACTGGAAATTCAGATCACATGTGAGATAGGGGCAGTGAGCGACCTTTGAACTCTGGGAAATCGTGTGAAATTGAATGAGTTTTCGTGCAATTTGCGCACGCTAATCTCACGAGGAAGATGAAAAATGAAAATGAGGAAGATACTGAGGTTCACGTGAGAATGGAATTTACCAAGATAAAGCTGTAATATTTTGATCTGAGATATCAAAACGAAGGATAATGACCGCCATTAGTAACGGCGTGCCACAACCTAATTGCTTCATCCAAACATCCTTCATTGACTGCAACAGGGTTCCCCCAGAAATTTCATTTTCAACTTCCCTGACTTTTCCGGGTTTTTTTAAAAAAAATTCCTGACCAATGACAATGTCAAAAATTGACATACAGTATTTTGCAAAATTTACTAATGACAATTTTGATTATTAACATAGAACAAATTTTAAATTTTGTAAAAAAAAATTGCATAACAAATTTTTAAAATGTTGAAAAATTGTACTCTGAAAACGTGAGCCATTTTGCAACTTTGTCCTCGGAAAACGGGGAAAATTTTGAAAATTTGTAATCGGAAAACCTGTAGAATTTTGCAAATTTGTCCTCCTAAAACGTGGAAAATTTTGCAATTTTGTCCTCGGAAAACGTGGGAAGTTTTGCAAATTTTTTCCTCGGAAAACGCGGGAAATTTTGCAAATTTCTACTCGGAAAATGGGTCATGAGCTAACCATATAGAAGCATTAATTTTGGATCGGAACAACATGACTGCAGTTAAGTTGAATTTCCCTAATTTTTTTTCCAATTAGCCATTCGTTCCTGACTTCTCCCTGATTCTTTCAGGCATTTTCAAGCTCCCTGACTTTTCCAGGTCTGAGGGAACCCTGTGCAAAGTGACAGTGCCCAAAGGACGTCTGTTAAATTTGGTCATTACTGTTTCATGTCCAATTTCAGCTAAATGTTGATACATGTACAGTGTTGGCTTTTGTGACAAAAAGGATAACAGTGTAACGAAATGTACAAGACAACTTTAAGAGGGTCCACCAGCGATACATTGTCTGCAGGGTATATAAATGGAATTTTTCGAAAATTCAGTAGTTTCAGGCATGAATTATAACGAAGGTAAATAACTAGGGAATGTGAATATCACAATTACAAATATTACAAGCATTCGTTTTAAATAATAATAACAAAAATCACTGAAATTTAAAAAAGCGCCATCTAGGGATCAACCTGCAACATTGAGTAAAAAATGAAATTTTAAATTCGTTTAAAATTACCGTGTGGGAAATTTAAATATATGAAATTCCCAATTCTGAATTATTTATCTTCATTAAAAGCAGAGATTTTGGTTAAATTGAAAATATTCATTTTTTTATTATTTAAAATTAACTTTAATTAATAAAATTCGAAAATACAGTAGTTTCAATCATAAAATTAAATACTTAAAAAAACATTTGCTTGTAGATGGCGAAAGTAAATAATTAGGAAATGTGAATTTCATATTCATAAATTTTAAACGCATTCATTATAATTTTTGAAAAAAAATTGCTGACATTTTAAAAAAAGCGCCATCTATGGAGCAACACTGAGTAAAAAATCAAGTTTTTAGATGCATTTAAAATTGACGTGTGAGACATTTAAAAGTGTGAAATTCCCAATTATTAATTTAGCTTCCTTAATAACAGAGATTCTTTTATTGAAAAAATTCATTTTGGGACTAAAAATTAAATTCAAACATGATTTCCATAAAGTATATACAGGCTGGTGCTTGGCAGTTTTTATGTCATGTTGAACTTGAAGTCATCAGGAATTCTGCACATCACATGGATGAAAAAATTGCCCAATTGCACTGTCGATAAGTTTTAGACAGAAGAAAAATTTCTACCCATGAAGCCAAAAACTAAAATCAATATTCAAAACTTGTACATGTAGAGCCTCGGTACATGTATGCATTGCAAAAGGTGTGATTTAAATGTTACCACAAAAGTACATCACGTCTACTTTTCTAAAAGTGTGGCGCTAGTGGTGCATGAATTCCTCTAAGTTTGATATTGGTGTAGAAGTGGGTGTTTAAATCATTGGAGGTGCTGGGAATTCCCAATGATCCGATTTCAATTTATTTGAAAACTAGGACTGCTGATAAGGCCAAGGTTTACGATGAATTAAGTTGGGATTAGGCAATAATTTGATGTTATAAATAGATCTACAACATTCAATCGACGATTTAAACAGGTTTTAGTTGTTGATTAAATTAAGCGGAGCGTGGTGTAACTGGATATGGACATTTTTTCAACTGTCCAACCAGTTCAGGAGTAAATTTCTTCATGCGTTGACCTAGCAGCTCTTGTTTTCATTTCACTTTTTTCCATTTATGATGGAAAAAATGTGTAAAAATGGCAGATAAAAGATTAAAACTGAAAAAAAATTGTAAACATGCACTAATATATGCGTTCGAAATCAGCATTGAAAATAAAACCTGCTCCAAGTTTGATTTTAAGACCATTAAAACCTGTGATGCAGAAACATTTACAAGGGGTCTTCATTAAGTTTCCGCAATCATTATAAACAAAAAAGCTGTATGGATTTTAATGAAATTTGTTGGACAGATTCTTCCATCATTCCTGAACATATTTCAACATTAATAGATATGCTTAAAAAATTGAACGTACTTAAAATTCGAAAACAAAGAAGGACTCCGAGGAGATAGTGGCTCAGTTATAGTGACTGTTGTTCGTTTTTAACTTTTTAAGGCATTTCAGGAGCAGAAATGTGTGAAATGTTTAATGTCCGAGTAATTTCCAAACGTTCGGTCTATGAGTGGATTTAAAAGTTCAGAATGGACAGACAACTATACATGTGAAAGATTCTCAGAGAAGTGGACTGACTATAAGTGTCTTTCAGAAATGTTGATTTGAAAGCTTTGGCTTTGGCTCCTGACTTTTCCAGGTTTATAAACAAATGATAATATCAAAATTGACATACAGTATGCCAATGTTATCCACAATTTTGTAAAATCGACACGGGACAAAATTTAATAAAAGATTTACTAATGACAATTTTGAAAAAATATCCAAATTAACAAAGAAAAAATTTGAAAATTTGTACAAAATTATCATGAAAATTTTTTGAAAATTTGACAAATTTGTATTCGGAAAATTTTGCAAATTTGTCCTCGGAATGTATTGAAAATTTTGCAAATTTGTGCTAAAAAAGGTTGAAAATTTGGTAAATTTATATTACGAAAAGTTTGAAGATTTTAAAAATTTGTCCTCGAAAACTGTTGCAAATTTGTAGGCCTACTCGGAAACTCTTGAAAATTTTACAAATTTGTACTCGGAAACTGTTGAACATTTGGAAAATTTGTACCCGGAAACTGTTAAAGATTTTGCAAATTTATCCTCTGAAATTGTGAAATTGGCCCTGAGCTAACGATCGACGTGGAAACATTCATTTTGGATTCTGACAAAGCTACGTTGAATTGCCCTGACTTTTCCATGGAGGTTTTCCAGGTTTGGAAAACTATCCCAGTATTCGTCTGGAGGATTGTGAGAAACCATGAAAATCCACAATCAGGATAGCCGACCCGGGAACCTGCGTTTCCCGAACACATGAGTAGAATGCTCGGTAATTTCGACAACCCTGAATTATCTAGAGTGCTTCAAAGAAATACAAAACCTACACCCACACCTGCCCATTATTGGCCATAATGCCGCCAATTTTAGCACATGTATGTATATGGGTTTATGGATTCCATCTACCGAGGGCTGCAATTGTTCAGTTTTTATCCCTGACATACATTAAAACCATTAATCTTGATGTACTACATGCATTTGAAAATGAAGCCAACAATAGATCAAGAGAAGATTATCAACCAGGTCTTACTGGATGAAGTTACGTTTCACTTTTTATAGGCCCAATTCAGCTTCTCTAAGTCGAATTTTAGATGAAATTTAAAGAAATAACGTATATTGGACTTACCACTTAACTGGCCCTGTTTTGATTACTGGCATTTTGGAGCGAGTGCAACATCGGTGGCATAACCAAATTGTGATGTAGAAAGAAGAGACCAAACGAACGGATTCATCACGCAGCGAATGTTTAGTCATCCATCGATAACGAAATTTCCGTCACTGGTACACGAAGTACGAACATTTTTGTATTTGAAAAAGATTTTGAAAATTTGCTGAAAGGCGTGATTTCATATCCGCTGCAATTTTAGCTCTCGAGTAAATAAAGGATGTTTAATTTTTGTATACCGGTTAGAAATAAAAAACTAACATTTTGAAAACATGGCGAATTGTGTGTAAGGGGTGTACAAATGTACAACTTACTGTTCACGCCCCCACTTCAGAAGTGACACAACTCAAAAGTTGTTCATTTTGAGATAAAGCAAGTTTTAACCCACGTTGAAAAGAAATGCATATACAAATGCATTTGAAATATGATTGAAACGCTGTGATAAATTTTTAAAATACATTTTGTTTACAACTGTTCACACCCCTACTTTAAGAGTGATACAACTCAAAGTTGCTCATTTTGAGAGAAAGGCATTAAGTTTTAACCTACATTGAAGAGAAATGCATTTAAAAACGCATTTGTAAATATGATTGAAACACTGTAATGCATTTTTAAAATACATTTTGAAATGCATTGACGCGATTACAATTTGTTTACAACTGTTCATGCTCCCACTTCAGAAGTGACACAATTCAAAAGTGTTCATTTTGATGTAAAGCAAGTTTTAACTCACATTGAAAAGAAATGAACTTAAAAATATGATTGAACCACTGTAATGCATTGACGATCGAGAATATATATTTTTACAACTCTTCACACCCATACTTCAGAAGTATGGGAAGTTATTTCCTTCCCCCCCCCCCCCATTTTTTATCGTGCTTAAAAATTCGTTCAGAAATCGTTTCAATTAATGGAACATTGCGTTCTATAAAATTGGACGTATTATCACATCTTTTTTCCCCATTTTTTAAATTTATTTATTAATTAACTTAACGGAGAAGTGCAGCGAATTCATAAACATATGAGAGAAAAAAGTGGAACACACAAATCTGCATTTGGAAAAAAAGTTGTCAATTATACGATGCAGTAATGTGAATATCAAGTTTTGATGAAAAAACTCAGACATCTGAATTCTTTACCACACTAAAAATAAATGGGCATAAGGTGCATAATCTATAGCTGCACCACATTCTCACATAATTTTAAAATTCTTGATCAAAAATGTGTGTTGAAAATAATAAAGTGAGAAGAGGTGTCATCTTTTTCTATTCTGCAAAAACAATAAACGCATATATTTTCCAAATTGTGGTACGCTGTGGTGCAAAATGACGCTTCTATGTGCTTTAGAACTTTTAGATTGCATAGCAAGAAGGAATCGTGCTCAATTTTGATCACCGACAAAGAATCTGGATTAACTTTTACGCCAATTTATCTGCATGTCTGCTTTCTGCACGGAATAAATTGCTCCAATGAATCGTTCTTGTTCGTAGAATAAATACCAATAAGATCCTTCACCCAACATCAAAAATATATCCTTAGAAATGCAATTTTTCTAACAAAAAAAAAGTATTTGGAGCTTTAAAGTATTTAGTATTTTTTGTGGAATATTTAGCTTTAAAATATAAGCAAAAATATTAGCTTTTAAAATTCAGCTTCAGTAGTGCAGAAATTTCATTTTCAATTGCTTAACATTCTGCGGAATACACGTGGAACCCCAGCTTCAGAAATGGCACAACTCAAAGTTTTATTTTTGATATAAATCAAATTTTAATGCGTTTTAAGGTAACAATTGACAACCCATGCATTGAAGAGAAATGCATTTCGAAAATACATCTGAAAATATTTATAAATTAGAACAATGTAATGCAGTACAAAAATGCATTTGAAATACAGTGTGTATCTTTATATATTGGAACACTGTAATGCATTTCGTAAATAATTTTGAAATACAGTGTGTGAATAAACTGGAAACCTGTAATGCATTTGAAATAGGCCTACAGTGTGTATCTGTATAAATTGGAACACTGTAATGCATTTTCAATACAGTGCATTGCATGTATAAATTGTAACACTGTAATGCATCTCATAAATGCATTTGAAACACAGTGGATAGGCCTATATTATATACAAATTGGATTTATTGGAACATATATAATGCATTTTAAATACAGCGTGTATACGTAGAGTATACCCATTACTCTAGGCTGATGGTAGACATTACCAGAAGACCATCTTATCTAAATGCAAACCTCCCATTTATCCTAAAACGATTCCTCATGCAAATCCGAATAGACCCTTATACCCTTTATGTCCCCCCTCACAACATCAGAATAAGTACCTCCGATTTGTGCCCCCTATGCAAAAAGGCTAAAACAACCTGGATGCACATCCTCTTTCATTGCACCCACATAAAAACGAAAACAGTACATAAAGTTATGCCAAAAAATATGAAAGTCTCAATAGAGGAAGATTGGCTCCAAAAAAATTACCTGTCATCAATAAACGAAGCCATCTTATGGTACCTTTACAGAATAGTGAAAACCTTCAATAAAGAAACCTTAAGCCTCACAGACGGTTAACACATCTAAAAATATACATAATTATTATCACCGAATTTATCTAAACGTGTTAAACCTCGTTATGCACGCACATGGGCTTCTCATAGGTTCCAATTCCTCAACTCTAACTAACCAACTTACCATGCCTAAAGGTGTCCGACACGGGCGACTGATGCTACCTCACATAAGGGCAGGCATTTTAACTAGCCCTTTTGGGAGGTTGGCACCGGGGCAATAACAATAACAATAACTTAACCAGAGAATCTTAACCATTGTACTGACCAACTAACCTAGCTGAACAAGCTTTAATTCTAAAATCGAACTTACCATGTACGTTCGATAAAATGTATACGTTTCCGATAAAATCGAACTTACCACCTACAGTATATTCACCTATGTCAGAAGGGGCAGAGACCCCCTTAGCACATTATCTCTCTCCACTCCAATCTATACAAACAATATTTCCAAATGCATTTGATTTCAATGCTGGAATACCATCTTAATCCAGAAATTGAAGATTTGTGAGTTGTCACTTCTGAATCAGGGGTGCAATACATGTATGTGAAACTCCCATTTAGGGTTATACTGTACCACTGTATATCCGTTCATGTTTGCCATGGGTTTGTGTCTTCTGACAGCAGCAGATGATGGATCACGTGTGACATCCCACAGTGCACCATATTTGCAGTGAGTCTACTGATGCCTTAATTCAAGCATCATGATTTGGGTGTGAAATCCCAGCCTGTTTAAATTCACCCCACGGACAATGCGTTTCCCAAAGGCATGTCGTGAGTTTCACCTGATTGTTTGTTTCAGGTAGATGGAGGTAAAGTTATTGATTATACAATTTTTGTGCAAACCACAGCAAGAACATACGTTACAGTATTGTATAGAATATACAGTACAAGCATCTTAATTCCTATAATTTTACTGATAAGATATATACATGTACATGTACGTTAAGCTCCAACTTTTGAAATTTGGACCCTGGCCATATTAAGTAATGTTATTCATTTCCGTGGAATGTTTGTCCCCCAGACTGGAGCCTGTGCGTGGTGTACTTTTAACATTGTAACCCAGATTTTCTTCGTACGGGCATTATGATATTTAGGGCGTGGTCGTGCTTACGATGATATGTCAATACTTGCGTCGATATATGTTATTGTACTGCGTGTGTACTGTAGTTGCAATAACTGCATGATCTGGATTCATTATGAAAAATGTTTATTTTTTAGAGCAAGTGGACGTGGGAATGGGTATTGGAGTTTAAACAAATCCTTTATTATTTTGTCAGGCTGTTTATGGTTTGGTATACTTTTCGAAAAAATCGTGGTGGCCCACATCTAAATGAAAATACCTTGTGATACATTTAAAATACATTTTTTAAGGCAAAATAGATTTACAATGTATTTACAATAATATATTTT
>JAQGAO010000828.1:0-29113 GCA_034697705.1 Ommatoiulus sabulosus | reverse complement strand
ACGTAACTTTATTCCTAAATTTCTTCCAAAACTTGAATTGTTAAACCAGTTTGTCACATGGATGACGTTTCATCAACGTTTTCACATACGCTATCACCTCCAGAGCGCTTCTATTTGGCTATGGCAAAGCGTAGACCATGGCCAATATTTTGTTTTACCGCAATTTATATTATCCAGACGGACCATTCATTAATTAAAGGCTTGTGAAATATGGAAATTCTTCCAAAATGTGCGGTCCACTTAATTCCCCGCCATCTTAGCAAATCAACATCACGAAACCGAGAAGTACTATTTCTCTCGATGGAATTTTTAGCCGGTGGAAAAATGGCTTCGGATGGCCAGTGGTCAGTTTGACCCGTCAGCATCATCTGGTGCCCCGCTCATCTCGGCGATTATAATAACGACAATGGTTCTTGTCTTGACTCCAGATGCTGCTGATGACCGTTCCCGAGCCGACCTCAGAACTGACCACTGCCTTTGCACGTCCAAAACCTTAGCTCGACCACCGCCCTGCGTATTTCCCCCAGAACATAATCTTTTAACGCAAACCCAGATAAATTATTTTTCGTAAAACATATCACTAATGCCACTTCCAATCACCCCCTTCGACGTCCCTACCCTCCTTTTAGTGTATCCCTTTGCTCATAGAACGAACGGCCATTTTCAAAGTCTGTCACCAACATAGATTTCGTATTAAAATTAGGGACTGTCTTCCTCTAACATTTGCAATGGTTTTTTTTTTTACAAAGACCTTCATTTTTACGTTGTTCCCTTCTCCAACGACCAAAAAAACTGGAGTTTGGAGGCTTGTTTTGGTCCTTCTTCAACGACCTGGATTTTGGAGGCTTGTTTTCTCTTGAATGCTGGAAGGTTGAGCAACAGAGCCAGTCTTGGTTCCTCGAGGAATTGTTAGAAATTGCGGTGAAATGTTTAAGCTAAAACGCAGAAACGAGGTTATTTCTTCGTTTTATTCCTTGCGCTAATAATAATTTTTATTCTGCTTTTATGCAAGTTGGAGAAATTATAATGATACCGCAGTTCTAGTCAGGATTTCGGAGATACTCTTCAGTGGCTCGCTACTGTTAAGATCACAGTATCAGAATACGGTGAATTTCACTGGATATGAATCTATGCTGTGGGAAATTAAGAAAATGTTTGAAAATAACAGCAAATATGCAAGATAGGTAATCCAACTTGACTTATACGAGGGGTGTTCATTAAGTTTCCGCAATCATTTTTTTTTAAAAAATGGCTGTATGGATTTTAATGATATTTTTTGGAAAATTCTTCCATCATTCCTGAACATATTTCAACATTAAAATATATGTTTTAAAAATTACACGTTCTTAAAATTTGAAAGCAAACATGGACTCTGAGGAGATATAGAGGCTCAGCAGTGGTCTATTGTTCGATTTTTAAACTTTTGAAGGCATTTCACTACCAAATTTCATTGAACACCCCTGGTACATTGTCTGCTTTCGTATATTAAAAACTCTCAATCTTCCAATAAAATAAAACTATTAAATAAAGGTTAAAAATTAGTGGAGTATTTTTGAATTCTTGATAGATCACTTGAAAACTTGAAGTGGTCCTTATACTAATTGTAAGAATGTCTTCAGTTCGTATTACTCATAGACTGGTCATATTGGTCACAGACTCTCTCTCGGTTGACCACTCTTAGTGAAAAACTGCACATTTTCTCGCTGTTTGTTTTATCGAAATTCATCGACTGTATATAGGTATAACGTAAAAAATCAGCTCCTTCGTCTGACATCACTGGAGAATTTGTTCTCCCGAATTCCATTGGACAGACCGAAAATGTTCGTACAACGTGGGTCTTGGGGGGCCTTCGTTCAAATTGGCCTGATGTGTTTTTAAGGTCGTGGGGGTAGGAACAAAACCTTTTGACGCATTCAACCTTCGAAGACAGATTGCTTTCTTAATTTTTTCAGTTAACCTTATATCTTTCAATGTGTGTAAAAACGAAAAAGAATAAAATAAATTCCCTCGTCACCGCTTCACTCGAGGTTTTGTGTTTTTGAAAAGGGTAACGAGCACTGAGGTGCACTTACTTAAGGGACTCCCCCTAACACGACTTTTGCATTACAAGATATCGCTTAGCACTTGTCAGTCATTCTGTAAGAAATGCAGCGAGTCCCTGCAGCCTCCTTTCGCTGCAAGAAATGCAACGTCTCTTGGTGGCAGCGTCTTTGAGCCGCCAATGATGCTTGCAGAAGCCTACACTCAATAATATCTTTTTTATTTCTGTATTTTTTTCTAATCAAATAATATACTCCATGTTTTTTTTTTACTAGAATTTTGTAATATCCGATGAGGATTTTTCTGCGATGTAAGTTTTACGAATGTGCAGAATAGGCTTCTCAACAGAAGTTATGTTTTTAATTGATAAGGGATTTTAATCTACTCTTTACAAAATTTCTTTATTTCTTTCTATACAAAATACCAGCACGTACTCATCGTATTAAAACCAGATTAGCGTCAGAGAAAATTGGAGAATAAACTACTGCTTAACATAACACTACATTGTACACACTGTATTGCAGGGTTCCCCCAGATCGTGGAAAACCTGGAAAAGTTAAGGAACTTGAAAATGACTGGAAAAGTCAGAGAAATTCGACGTATTTATGATGTCACAACCCACGATTAATGTTTCCACGTGGTTAGTCCATTTTTGCCACATTTTTAAAATTTCCCGAGGACATTTACAAAGTTTTTAACCTATATATTCCGAGGACAAATTTTCAAAATTTTCGATCTTGTCCAAAGACAAACTTGAAAAATTTTCCACGTTTTCTGAGGACAAACTTGCAACATTTTCAACAGATTTCGAGGACAAATTTGCAAAATTTCCAACATTTTCAGAGTACAAATTTTGAAAATTTACTACATTTTCCGAATACAAATTTGTCAAATTTTCAAAACGTTTTCATGTTAAATGTGTAAAATAAGTAAATTTTGCAAAATATTGAATATTGTCCTGTGTAGATTTTGCGAAATTTATGGATAACGTTGGCATATGTTAATTTTGACGTTGTCATTGACCAGGGAAATTTGTTTAAAAACCTGGAAAAGGCAGGGAAGTTGAAAATGAAATTTCTGAGAGAATCCTGTATTGTGACCAACCATGTTGAATTTTTGTTAAGCATTACATAAAAATTGTTGATGAAGGACCATATGAACCAGGTTGCATGATTTAGATATATATGCAGTTACATTTATTCGACATGTTTATAAGAAATTTGTGATCTTTATCACACTTGAAGAGCGTGCTCTTGTCAATAATTAGAAAAGAGAAATACCAAATACAATAAAAAAACACATTGAAGCGTTTTCGAGAAGGGGGGGGGGAAGCAAACCATGGACACTTTTTATTGATCCCGCCAGGGCCTATCGCCCTAGGTTCAAGTGCAGTTTGTTTTTTGAGTCCCCTCGCATCGTTTTTTTTCTCTTCTCCCCATTCCCCAGATATTTTTTAGGTCCATTTTGGCTGCATTTCGCTGGCACGCGAGTAGGCAAATTGAGATAAATTGTCTTGTGTGGGCTAGGAAAAAGGGGGATAAATTCGATGACACGGGAGTGAAAGATGGGGTTAAACATCACCGAGGGACTCGGCGATAGATGGCAGACAAAGTGAATAGGAAGCTCTGGAAAAGTGCTGTTGAACATCTTCTGGTCGACAAGATGGCTAGGGAGTGATAGGCGCAGCTTCTCCCCCCCTCATTAAAGGACTCTGATTTAGGGCTTAACCAAGAAAGTGCGAATATCAAATGATTAACCTTTGGCGGAAGATGGCTGGGGCACCAAGATGGCAGCGCGCGAAGGGAAATGATGTGTAATCCGAAGATAAGTTTAGGATTTGAAATATCATAATCTAATTCAATGGAAGCACAAAAGCCGCACGCTGCTTGCCTGCGAAGCCAGAGCGACCTCTGTAACCCTTTTACACCCAAAACGATACTTAGCTGGAGACAATGAGATACTAAAATGAGCTTATTAAATTTTATAGGAACTATTTACAGGATATTTAAAACGCGCTTTGCGCGAATGTAGAGCGCAAATCAAAACCACCCTTTTGTTACGCTTCTGAACTCGTGGAAAAAGATGATTTGATAACGCACTCTATCTTGTCATCCTAAGTCCTCCTCAGCTTCCTACTAAGGCCATTAATTACGGCCAGGCTCTTTGGCGACTCAATTTGCATGGCGCTGAAAGGGCTTCGTGCATGCGGTGCTAATACGCAAACTCTGGTGATTTGTTCACTTTTGGAAAGCAAAACCTTCGACTTTTCTATAAGGTATGAATCTGAGGAACTTGTCAGATGTCTTGTCTTGACTTGTCAGGAATGTCCTCGAAATGAGAACTGATGCATTTATTTCAGCAAGTTCTGCAACTCTGAATAGGGTATCTTTGTTGGTTATCAAGATGATACTCTTGTTTTAAGTTGAAAGATTTGAAGGTGCATCAGTTCGTCTAATACTGTATGTCGTGGACAGATGTTAAGACGTTTTCATTTGCGGCGTTTAGAAGGACATGTTATAGGGTTTTCATGCATGCCATTAGAAGAAGTTTCTATTACAATTGTCATGGACCTTATGCAGATTTGGTCAGCATGTATACAGTAAAACAACTTTTTTAGTTGTTTATTCGACGAAAAGATCACGTAATGTAGCCCCATGCGTAACTCTGCATAAGGTCCATTGTTGCATCTGATGAGATAACGTTCCAAAGCAGTTGTACGATGAAACTTCTAAATAAAATAGAGCTGTAGCTTTGAAAATCTAGTTCGTTCTTCAACTGTTGTAAGCTTTTTAATGATCCCGTGAAAGGATTTTTGCAGTGGCATTGATGCACATCTCATCGCCACCTCCGAAATGAAACAATATTTACTGTATCAAAACAAAATTGAGCAAATGTTACGCCTCCAATTTACATGGCCCATGGGCACTCATTATGAAACTGGTTTCCATTTTACTAAATGGTGCGTTTTCGTTTTATTTTTTAGGGGAGGAAAGCTCGAATGAAAGAGCAAAAGATGAAGACGGCAATGGCGATGATGTGCTGAGTCTCGGCCCATCGTCCAAAGATAGGACGTCGGACGAGGAAGACTCCACGGCCAACCCCGACGAGGACGATGACGAAGTGACGGAGAAGAGGGACGACGGCGGCACCACCAAGAAGAAGAAAGATTTGTCCAGCATCCGGTTCCCAAATATGCAAGAAGTCGATGGGGACGAGGACGATGAAGACCAGGTAGACGATAAGACTATACATAAAGTTGACCTTGGTGATTGCGATGGCGTACAACCTGAAAGTACGCTAACCAAAGAACCGTTAGATGGCGCTATGGACGCTGGGGACTGCGGTCTGGTGCCGGCAGATGCCAGAAGCCCCAGTCCGACGCTTCCGGTATCCTCTCCACGCTCACCCGTGCCGTTAAACCTGCTGCAAGCTCCCTTGGCCCCAGTGCCTCTGGCGTCGCCGGTGTCGGCCATCGTGTGCACCCCCTCTCACATCAAGGAGGAGGACTTCGAAGAAGATGGCGAGGACATCCGGCTCGGAGAACGAAGGCTGCGGGACTATCAGGAGGGAAGGCTGTCGCAGGATGCTGACGAAGATGAGATAGAGCAGGATGGCCCTTTGGACTTTAGCGTCAAGAAGTCACCAACCAAGGAAGGGGATTGCGACAGGCTGATGAGAGAAAGCATGCGGTTGATGGGCGCTGAGGACATGGACGAAGACGACGATACCCCTTTGGACTTGTCCGTGTCCAGGAAAAGGCCACTGAGGAGGGCAGAGATGCAGCCTTTTGGGTCGTCGGCTTCTCAGGGCGCCGCCCAATCGCACTCTCATCACCGCAGCAAGGCATTGCGGCTGGACAACGCTTCGGCGTCCAAGACTTCCGGCCCCTGGTCGACGCAGTTTCCGTTTCGCTTCAGCCCGTCCGCATCTCCCAACAGCGGCGTGGAAATACCAGTGTGGAATGGCGGCGTCAAGAGTTGCCACAGCACCCCCGCTTCCTCCCCTTCCCCCTCGTCCTCCTCGTCTTCGATAGCCGCCACTCCGGGAGCGTCCAATACTCATCCGCACTCCCATTCCTCCAGTGACATTGCCCACTCTCAAGTCCACCATCAGCATCACCCTCATCATCACGCTCACCACCATCACCCCCAGTCCTCCCCGTCTGCTCCATCGCCATCAGCGCATCGCTCCACCACGTCCACGAGCCCTTGCGGTCGACACAACGCCTGGCAGAGCCACTGGTTGAGCCGTGGCGCCGAGCAGGCCAAGGACGTGCTCAAGTGCGTGTGGTGCCGCAAGTCCTTCCGCTCACTGGACGAGATGACTACCCACATGAAGGAGGCAAGGCACTGCGGCATGCATTTGCACCAGTCGCCCATTCCTCCTCCCATGCCACCGCAAGGGTCCTCGCACCGGTCGCTGATGGCCATGAGTGGGAACGCCAATAGCGGAGGCCAAACTTTGAACAACAGCAACTCTGCGTCGACCCATGGACAGTCGTCTTCTCCTAGCGGCTCTGGGGCCGGCAAGAGCACCGCCAACAGTTGCTCAGACGAGCAGCAGAGTAACGTGCTGATGAAGGAGTCCATCCCGATGCCCAGGAAGCTGGTGCGTGGTCAGGACGTCTGGTTAGGCAAAGGGGCCGAGCAGACCAAGCAGATTCTCAAGTGCATGTGGTGCGGCCAGAGCTTCAAGACGCTGGCCGAGATGACGACGCACATGCAGCAGACGCAGCACTACACCAACATCATCAGCCAAGAGCAGATCATTTCTTGGAAGTCGCCGGAGGACCGCTGCTCCAACCAGGCGCACGTCAACGCCGTGCTCACCTGCAAGGTATGCGATCAGGCCTTCAGCAGCCTCAAAGAGCTCAGCAACCACATGGTCAAGAACTCGCACTACAAGGAGCATATCCTGCGGTCCATCACAGAGAACGGCGGCCGCAGGCGGCAGACGCGCGAGAAGCGCAAGAAATCACTTCCGGTGAGGAAGCTCCTGGAGCTGGAGAGAGCGCAGAACGAGCTCAGCAAGGGCCATGGAGAACCTCGGGACGGAAGGCGTGGCGGAGGGTCCTTGGAGGGGAGCAACGGAAGGATCACGTGCGAAAAGTGTGGCAAGAAGATCGACACGCAGTCCTTCGTCGAGCACATCCGCCTGTGCGTCGGTGGGCAGTCCGTCACCAGTTCCAGAGAGGTTCCGAAAGCGGCTTCGCCCTCCTTGCCTTCTGCGGCGTCCTCCATGGCCGGTCCACCAATTTCCGGAACTTCCGCACCTCTGCCAGCGCCCGACCGGAAGAGTGGCAGGGAGAGCGGATCGCCGCTCAAAAGGGAGCACTCAACCCCATCTCCGTCTTTGGCGTCTCATCATCCCCTTCCCCCCACGCATCCCAACGGACAGATGGAAGTCCCAGAGGCCCCTTCCGTGCTGAACGCCATCGAAAGGCTGATCGAAAAAAGCTTCGAGAGCAAGCGCAACCGGCAGGTGTACGTGGGCAGTGGGAGTAACAGCGGCACTCCGGTGGGTGCCAGCCTCACCACCAGCACCACCCCCACGCCCATGCCCCACAGCCCCGTGCCCCAGAAGAAAAACATGGCCGTGGGCAGCGACGCGGAACGCGAGAGGAGATGCAGCCCAGCTCAACATTCCAAAGGAGGAAGACGCACGCCATCGTCCAAGGAAGACAAGGAGAGGAAGCGTGAAGGGTACCTGGAGACGGCCAGAGAGAGGCACAGAAGGCGACGCCAGAAAAGGGCCGAGAAGACTAGGGAGTCCGATGAGGACCGGAAACGAGAAGAGGTGGATGAGGAGGATTATGGCGATGACGAAGACGATGGTGTCGATGAGGAGGACAAGAGCAGAAAAGAGGATTGTCTTTCTAGTCCCAATAGCATTTGCAGCGCCGGGAAGGACGCAGCTCCAAAGGGCCTCCATGACCCGGTGGTTGCCGTGCGGCTATCGCCTTCCTCCATCACCGCTCTGAAGAGAGAGGCCAGTCCGGCAAGGTCTCTCCATAGCCCGGCGTCCACGTGCAGCAGCAGCAGTCACGGCACTCTGGGAGGTGCCAGGGGCAGCGCCGTTAACGAGGGTGGAGGAACCTTGTCGCTGGTGTGCTCGTCTCCGTCCCCCACCAGCCCGTCTTGCAGCGACCATCCCCTGAGGGAGCTGCAGAAACTGTTGGACAAAACCAACGTGTCTTTGTCGAAAGGGACAACGTCAACGTCGACGAGCATCGTGGGATCCGGCACCGTGTCACCGTCCTCCACCTCTGCCGCCATGTTGCTGAGCAGCACCAGCAGCGCCACCACCACCGCCAACAACTCCGGGACCATCTTGGCATTCAGTTGGGCCTGCAACGACACCGCGCCCAGTGATTCCATTCTGAAGTGCGCGTTCTGTGATACCCCCTTTATCTCCAAAGGCGCGTACAGGCACCATCTCTCCAAGATGCATTTCATCAAGGATGGCGCCCTGCCGGAACTGTCGCCACCGGCCGCCACGAACAGTAGCGCCACCTCGGCGTCCACCGTCACCACTTCCACGGTCACCACCTCTTGCGGCCCTGGCGCCCTCAAGAATTCTCTGTCCTCCTTGGTCACCGTCTCCAGTAAGTGCGCCCTGGCCGAGTCCGCCACCTCTCCCAACTCCTCCTCCTGTAAATCCCCCCTGAAGAGCGTCTCTTCCACGCCCACCCAAGACGAGAGCCCTCACTCCAAGTTTCTCAAATATACCGAACTGGCCAAGCAGCTGTCGAGCAAATACGTATGATGGCCAGTGGTGCGCGCTGCCCCCCCACGTAAGTTGCTTTTCTTCTCATTCCCAAAGCGCCACCTAGTGGCTGGAGCGTTGAGGG
Source organism: Ommatoiulus sabulosus (assembly GCA_034697705.1). Taxonomy (NCBI): domain Eukaryota; kingdom Metazoa; phylum Arthropoda; class Diplopoda; order Julida; family Julidae; genus Ommatoiulus; species Ommatoiulus sabulosus. Next base: position 20,223 of record JAQGAO010000828.1, on the reverse strand, counting down.
AAAACACTTGAGGACAACACGGGCACCACGTCGCGTAGCATTTCTTGTCTTTCTCCGTGTCTTTGCTATTCTTCAGTGAGAGATCACTTCATTAACTCTTAACATACGTTTTAATAAGTGTTGAGTGAGCGAGGAAGAACCCTGATGCAGCTTTGTAAATTATTAATTGCCGTTAAGACACGAGGAATTCGTTCCCTCAGCCTTTTACTCAGAATACTAATTGTTTGTCCTCTCTCAAAATCTCATTGAAGCTCAAATGTTTGCGTTCCGGTTGTATTTATTTTTTTTTGAAAACGTGGCTGTTTTTTTGTTCTTTCTTTTCAATCGCTATGAATCGAAAAGCCAGAGATCATGAACAAAGAAGTTGTGCATCGCTAGTGATGGAATTTTAAATTTTTCACGCCAATGTGATGACTCATTTTATTTTTCTATTCGATTTTCTCTACCTGTATCATCTTCGCACGTTTGTCTCCACTTTACCATTTCCATAATCTAATATCCCTGATCCTTGAACTATATCCTTCGAATTAGACATGAATTAGATGCACTACAGATGAGTTATGTACTTGTATGTACAGTATGTGAACCATGGAAGTATAATGGCAGGCGTTTTGGTGAAGTTCTAAGACAAACAAAACAATTGTTTTTCAAATCACCAACCTAAATGCCCCTAAATTATACGCAAAAAATGAAATGTCTGCATTTTATTAAAACTGGTTATTTCATTTTCTGGATTTTTCCCTGAAGCGATATGAGGGAGCTACCAGACTTGGATGCCAAAACTTGAGAACTTTTATCAGGACAATCCTCTTGAGAACTGATATGAGGAATTGAATTGATAAACAGGACAGCCTTTCTGGTAACGCTGTGGGGCATACTTCCGGTTATCCATGCATGAGTGAGCCCGCTGGCGAGCCTCCATTAGACTTTCATGGTCCATTTCTACGATCCATCGGTGAGTTTAGTAGGCAATGGGAAATGTGATTTCATCATTTACTAAATTATCAATGACCATGGACCGATTGTTGTCAAACGATCACATACAAGTACATGAACTGTATACAGGACTTATTGACCTAACGTTAAAATCCCAAACCAACTGATTGCCTGACAAAATGAAATAGTGTATTACTTCTCTTTAGTCTGTTGAAATTAAACGTGAATTTAAGGAATATAGTTTTTCTATAACTTTATGTTAACGAAAATCTATCATGATATGGTAAAATTTGTTAGGGGGCATTCAAGTGTTAAACAAAGAAGCTTTCGAAAATTTTCGAGCCTTGTTTATTTCTGGAAAAATCATCGAAACGGTCGAGTCAAATAAGAATTTTAATTAGCATCTTGGACTAGCCTTTTCTGATAAATTGGACTCATAGCATAATAGCATTTTGGCTCTGAGCATATGCTTATGTTTGGAGCATTTCAATTTGCTTTTCCACGATTAAATTCCGCAATCTTTTTTTAAAAAAAATGTTGTATGGATTTTAATGAAATGTGTTGGAAAACTTCTTCCATCATTCCTGAACAAATTTGAACATTAAAAGATATGTTTCAAAAATAAAGCGTGCTTAAAATTCGCAAGCAAAGATGGAGTCCGAAGATTTAGTAGCTCAGCAGCGGTCCGTTGTTCATTTTTTAACTTTTGAAGGCATTTGAGGAGCAGAAATTTATGAAATGTTTAAGGTCCGAGTACGTCCAAATGTTCGGTCTATAAGTGGATTGAAAAGTTCAGAAATGGATAGACAAGTGTAAAAGATGCTCAGAAAAGTGGACGTTGAGTGTCTGTCACAAATGCTTTGGCTTACACGTTTTTTGAGCGAGGCATACACTCGCTGCCAGAACGATGGCAAAAATGCATCTCCCAAAATAGATTTTTTTAAAAAAAATAATTGATGACGTTTACATGTATTTGTCCTCCAAATTTCATTAAAATCCATGTCGCCGTGTTTATTTTTTAAAAAACTATGAATGCGGAAACTTAATAAGTACCCCTCGTAGAGTCGTAGTTCTTTGAGTACCACTCGAATGCCGCTTTAGTTTCATCGCAGATTTCGACAGGCACGCTTGCTCTTCGCATCATGTTAAACTCTTACAAAGGTCTTCCCCAAGAACCGATTAAGGATCTACAGTAGTTATGCCCGTTGTTTGATTGTGATATCCTCGCTCTTCGAATTCTCGCCTTTATTTAAGCAACCTTTCATCACGTGATCGTGGGTATACCCACGCTCGATTGGCAAGTTACCCCAAAGCTCGTTTAATTTATCGACCGATTTTCAATGCTTTCGTAGATTAAAAGCCGAAATTAGAAAGCGTCTAGGTGCCACCCTGGAAAAGCCGACTTTTCGGATGACCTTTCACCCTTTCTCATGTTTCGCTTTTTCTTGGCGGACTCTTCTGGTTTTTCTTCGGGAGTGCGCGACTTAGTTACGAAAGGGTTGGTGATACGGGAGTGGGTTAATGCCGGACATAAATCCTTACCTTCGCATTGAGTAAACTCACTTCCAAATGTTTAAGAGCTTCCAAATATTGCATGGACCCCTTTCTCCTCCACCCCTGTGCCCATGCCCCTACCCGTGTCCCGACTGTGTACCTTCATTCCTTGTCCTTTTATACTGAATATGATCTCCATTTCCCCCTCCCTCCCTTCCTTCCTGCGATTTCCCTTTCTGGAAATGTGCTCAAGTTGTCATCTTTGAACTCCATTACCTTTCTGTATCATCCCCACCTTTCTCGTGTAACCCTTTCTCCGGGACTTTCACTTTTTCAGTGGCTGCCATCTTCCTTCTTGTCTTCTTCTTCGCCTTTGTGTAACTTCTTACGTCGTCTCAACTCCTCTACTTACTCACCCTGGCCCCACTGTATTATCCCCCTATTGCACCCACGTGACATATCCAGGATGAAACTCAATCCTCTTAATACCTCGTACGTTTTTGAAATTTTAGGAAATATTCAAATCTCGAATTTGAAGTTACAGTGAGTTTGGATGCAAAGTCGGGCAAACGGTCTTTTTCACGTTTCCTAGTTTCTTCCTACTTTGAAATTGCTTATCACTTTGCTCAGAAGTAATGCAGACCCAACATTTGTTCAGTTATAATGACATTATATGCACCTCTAAAAATGTTACATCTTTATTCGTTCATTACTTTTCAACTTTACACGATCAATGAAATTTCATCACCCTACGCGATCATTATTAATGTCACGTCAAGATAATGACATGATTACTGAAGGTTGCAGGATCTGTTTAAGGCTCGGTGTTATTCTTACGAAGAGCATGAATCGTTTTTCTTTGTTTGACTATTAAATGGAATCTTTGTGAAGTTGAAAATGTAATTTGGAGATTATAGCTTAACGCAAGTAATGTGACGTCATCTTCAGAAAAAAATGATGGAGATTGTCAGGAATAAGCTCCAAAAACATTAATAATTTACAATTTTCAATTTAAATCGGTAATTGAACTTACTGCATGATGTCTGGAAAGTCTCTACCTTTTTAAGGTGTTCGATACATGTACTAGCCAGGTATAGTACCTTGTTAAAAACGCATTGTTAAAAAAAAATATTAAAATTCGAAAATTTACCTGGGCTCCCTCAGACGTGGAAAAGTCAGTGAATGATAATTTATTTTGAAAAAGTCAGGTAAATTCAAGATATTAATGTTATCACAATCCAAAATTAATGCTTCTAACGTTTTTAACTCGGGGCTCATTTGCAAACCTTTTTAAATTTTCCCCGTACAAATTTGCAAAATTTTCAATAATTTCAGAAAAGAAATGTTCAAAATTTTCAGCGTTTTTCGTGGAGAGATTTTCCATATTTTCAACAGATCCTAAATCAAATTTGCAAGATTCTCAAGCTTTTCAGAGTACAAATTTTAAAAATTTATAATCTTTTTCGAGTGCAAATTTTCATAACTTTCAACATTTTCCGAATACAAATTTCTAAAATTTTCATGCTGATTTTGGACAATTTTCAAAAGTTTCTTAGTCAATTTTGCGAAATATTGAAAGTTGTCCTGTGCAGATTTTGCACAAGCGTAGATAACATTGGCACATGTTAGTTTTGTCGTTGGTCTGGGATAGTGTTTCAAAACCTGGAAAAGTCAAAAAATTTCTGGGGTAACCCTGTTTGCATTAACTCAGAGATCAGATTCCCTATCGAAAATGTCTCTTATCTTATGTCCAGTATATTTAATAGAGATTTATTAGTTATATTGGGAGTGACTTTTCAGACATCATTTTAATGCTGGAAAAGCAGTAATTTAGGAGTGAAAAAGATCGTTTTCTCGCTTTGACTTCATCATTGTTAATAAGCTCTGGATTGTTACGGTCAAGCTCCATTTTTAAACCCTTCTCGTCCATTTGCCTCTTCCCAGATTAAGTGTGTAAATCCGTAAATTAGTGGAAACTAAATTACGTTTAAAATGAGTTGAATTTCCTTCAAATTTCGCTGAATTTTCACACATTTTCTCTACTTAATTTATGACTCGAAAATCGAACTTTTATTTAAATAGGGGCCTGCAGAAGCAGCGGCATGCCCTTGTACATGTACTGTACATAAAGTCGCTAATAGGGAGTTAGGGACTCTTTATCAAGATTCATAAAATTCAGCGAAATGTATGGAAATTATGCAGGTTTTGAGCAAACAAATAACTCGTCTTTCCAGATAGATCTCATACTATCTTCCGAGACATGCTAATTTTTGCTCTTACTTCCACCCACCACGCCGGTGGTCTTTTTATGCCGATATATCAATCCTTCTCCCTCTCGTTTATTTTTATATTTTTTTTATTATTGCTGGAAAACATTTCTTCCCACCTTTTGCATAATTCATCCATGAAAAAAGTCAGATCTTTTATCATTCTAATTATTATTGTGAATAATTATTATTGCTATTGCTATTAATTATTGTGTTTGAACGGTTGACTTATTTTCCTATTTTTCACATGAATGTAAATAAAATCGATGTGCATTTTGTCTAAATCAATGAAAACATGACGAGTTTCCGTTTTTAATTAGCGCGAATTCCTTACTAGTGCAAATTAATGATTAAAGAGGATGACCTTCGCAGAGGTCACAGTAACACGAAACGTCATTTGGTAAAAGCGCCGCGAGAAAGGACGAGAAAAGAATTTTGAAAAAAAGAACACGCGCAGGCGCCATTTTGTTGATTCCTAAATTCGAACGTTCGGTGGTCTAGTTGGACTGAAAGAAGTGCGTCAATTTTTCGGATTTTTCAAGCCGTTTAAGTAACTGTCGGTTTTTCTGTACGCGCCACACAACCTGTGAAAACAGTGAAAGGTTTCTCCGCTTTTTAAATGTTAATCTGAAGGTAGGTAAATTAGTTAAACACCATAAACTGTATGCGATACGAGCTCGTATACTTCGTTAAGACATCTGAATGTACTACAGTATATAATTATTTGCTTTGGAAACGCCACTCATCTTACCGGAATTACAAATGATCGACCCTGAACAAAGTTCGACAGTCCATGCATTCGCTCGTTTACTCGTGAAAATATAAGGATTGACTGTGCCGTAACTAATAAACATTTGTTTGCATTTTGACAACAAAACTGAGCAAGAATTTTGCAATTATCCGCCGGCCACCTATCGCCCAGAAATTGGTGTAGTTCGCATTTTATTGCTATTTAACGGCACTCGGGGCCAGTTAGAAAAGAAATTCATGTTAAACGTAAACAAAAATCTGCAAAAATACTCGAGCACTGTATAGTTATGCAGTGAACGCCGCTTAATTCGATCACGTTGGTTCTGTGAAGACATTTTTGATCCGACGCGTCGTCGTCTGCTATACTTCATTGTTTTCATAGATAATCGTCAACATTGACTATATTTTCTAATTTTTTGTATATATTTAAGTATTGTTGCATTATGTGAAGAATAACAAACACTCGACTTGATATTGTTTTTATACTTGCATTATACGAAAAACATTTATGATTACTTCCATAAATTAAAAAAACTGAAATCTAAACAAAAATTATAAAATAAAGCCAATTTCGAAGAATATCTATCCCAACATGTATTTCCATATCAACCCAATGAAGTAGCAGACGACGCGCATAGGTTTGACACGTAGAAGGGCGACTAAAAATGCTTCGGATCAAAAATATCTTCAAAGTTCCAGCGATTTTGACCGAAATAAGCGGATGACCGAAATAGACGATGGACATCAAATACACGCTACAGACTGCTTTTATAAAAAATAACTTGCTCTGTTTTAAAAATACATATATTTAATTGTACATATGTATTTACACATTTTTAAAATTATATTTATAAAAAAAATGTAAGTAATGTTTGATGTTGCCTGCTTGCTGCAACGGCTGAAAGTCAATTTTCTGAAATACGCAGAAATCCATAGTATACAGCCACTGATGCTTAGATGCGCGCTGTCCAAACGTACCGTGCTTGTTTGAAAGCTGCTCCAACTTGTTTCGCGCGTTTGCGTTATGTAGACATGTAGAAAATATGATCGAATTATGCGATGAGCGACCGAATTAAGCCACTTTTTTAATACAGGAAAGCGTAGGAAAACTCCGTTCTGAGGGTTTTTTATGGAATAAAATGGCTGACCGAATTAAGCGTGATTGAATTAGCAGGCTCTCACTGTATCTGTCTGCTATCTATCACCCAGAAATTGGTTCGTTCATTTGTCGTTGCTATATTTAACGACTCCCGGGGCCAGGTAGAATAGAAATTCAGGAGACATGTTTTAATCTTGAGAATAGTATACATGTACATGAAATGTATAGCGTTGATAGCCTACACGTCATGTCGAATCTTGTTTTCTAAATTTGCCAGGTTGCAATCTCCGAAACTCTTTTTCGAATGTCTTTTCATTAATTTAGATTGGCATCAGATTAATTGCATCGCTTAGGTGTAACTGTAGCCTATTATTTGTAAACACAGCAGACTCTGCAAGTGTGCTTTCACACGAATCTAAATTCACAATCTAAATTAACTGCATTAAAGAGCGGTTCGGATTGCATTTTTGCAAGCCAAAACTATGAATGAGCAACTAACTCATTTAGGGTTCTCTTTTCGTGTCCAGAAATGTATACCAAAAAACTTCTAGATTTGCGTTTTACTCTTCACGGCCTTCTTGCTAAGTTTGTGTTTTGTTAACCATCGGAACATTTCAGAACTATAGAGATAGGTTAAAAAAATTCAAAACCAGTTTAATGTTGCCGAGTATTTTGTCATGTTTGCGTGCCTTAAAAATTGTATTCTCTTGCTTACCCCACGCTTTAATCCATGCTTGCATTGTGCAGCCGGCTATGTCGTTATATCCGAATTTAGTGACATGCGTGCAAATAGTTTTAATAAATGTATAACTTTGTGAACACGTACAAATGCCGCGCTATAAACTTAGTTAATTCCTCGAAATAGGATTTAGTTTCAGAACTATATGTCCACAGGTTTAAGAAATGTTGCACGCTGGCAAACTGCATTTCTAAATTATTAGCTGTAAATTTGCGAGTCTCGATACTCCCGCGAATTCCAAAGTTGGAAGACAGAATTTGGGTCCCAGCGCCGTATAGCGTGCATGTTTGGAGTCCATCAAATTCTAAATTATAGAAAATTCGTAAAAGAACACACAAAAATGTCGCTTCAAAAATTGCAAAATTGTTTTCAAAGAAGTTTGACAAACATTAAAAATTGACCAATGAAATTGTTGACAATTTTGAAGCATTGGCAACTTAAAAATGTTTAAATTTTGAAAAATTTACGAAGGAAAGTTTAATTTACCAATGAGAGGGGAAACGTTGAGAATTTTACAAAATTAAGAGAGGAAAACATTGAGAATTTTGCAAACGTACGAGAGAAAAATATTGAGAATTTTGCAAATTTTAGTGAGGAAAATATTGAGAATTTTGGAAAATTAAAAGAGGAAAATATTGAGAATTTTTCAAAATTAAGAGAAGGAAATATTGATGTGTTTGCAAAATTCGGAGATAATTTAAAAGATAATTTTGTAAAATAAAGAGAGGAAAATATTTCGAATTTTTCAAAATTAACCTCGGAAACCGTTTAATATTTTGCAAAATTAGCCTCGGAAACTGTTCGAAATGTTTTAAAATTTATCTAAAACTAATCTCAATATTACAAAACAAAAATTTAAATTTACATGACGAACTGTATATACTGTATACGTGTATATATTTTTTGGCGCCGGGGTGCACCATGTCCATCGTATAGCTACGGCCCTGGGGCCCTGCATAGTTATTGCTGGTTGTTGTTTTTTTACCACCGAACGTACGTGAAATAATACGTATTGTTAAATTCCGGTTGTAAATTCCAACTTGTAAATTTGGAGATTTAGCCGAATTGGTGTGCCGTTAACGATTTGTGCCGGAATTAAAGCCTGCGTCTTGAACCGGGCGAATCGATGACAATGGAGGCAGATTTTGATGCGGTTGTTGATAGGATGGCGCTGTTGGCATTAAGCCCTTAATTTAGGCCTAAGGAAAAGAAGAGGTGGAGGCCCAAGAATGACAAGCGGATGAAGGAGGCGCTTCTGGTGCAAATTTAAGAGTTTTCCAGAGCTGGAGTGAGGGATCGGCCCCCCCGTTCCCGTTGTGGGCAGGAGTTAAAAGAGTGAAAGTATCGTTTTGAACGTCATGTTTATATTGGATGACATAAATTTTGCAATGAGTGCAATTAGAGTGTCTTAATCATAGAGGAGAAGCCAGGGTTGTACTACGATAAAATTTACACAAATTGCCTTTTGCGCTCGGGCGCTTGCCCATTAACAAACCCAAGAAGGTTGTAATTAAAAGAGTTTGCACAGCATTCCAAGGAACGAGCTAAAACTGTTAACTCTCTCGCAGCCTGCCTTTCTCTTTCTATATAAATATCTAGAAATGGATGAAATATATATATATGTACGTAGCACCGCCATGGCGAGCCTTTTGCTTTTGTTAAAACTCGTCGTTTTAACCAACAGCTGCGAACGACGATGATTCAAATCGCACGCAGGCCCCATCTAGCACCGCCATTAGCCAGCCCAATGCAATACCCTTTCTTTTGACATTACATTATACATAAACACACGCCTGTAGTAAATTTTGATCCCCGTAAATCACAGGTTATATGGTAGGCAACGAATGCATTTTATGGTGCAAACAGCACATCATCCATTCCTTCCTCCTCCCCACCACCCCCACCCCCCATTCTTTTGTCAACCATAACCCCCGCCTCATTTGGGGCTCCCCCGGTCCCTTTCCTTACCAACTTAATTTCTTCCTTTTTCGATATTTTAAATACCATCCATGCTCATTCGTCTTTCTTTAGGAGTCGTTTGGGATGTCCAAAACACTGTTGGTCTAAGCCTTCGTGGGATGGCTGGTGGGTTGATTTGTGATGGGCAGTTACATCCAAAGTCCATGGTGTCTGATGAGTGGGTTGGCTTGGGGTATTTATTGCTATGTTTGGGCTTTTCGTGACGGATCGTTTCAGCCTCGTGCAAATTCTCCAGCCAATAGAAAATCATTGTAATGCTCCATTTAGAATTTGACAACTTTTTAAAATTCCATCTTTTTCCCAACATTTCACCGTATTCCATCGGGCGGAAAATAGCTTTCCTCCAATTTTTTCCAGAATTCTAAACATAACTTCAAAACGGTTACAACTTAAATTTTTCAAAAAGAAAACTGTACAATTTCGTATTTTTAACTGATATTAACTAAATCAAAGTAGCTTCACTATAGTTCTCCAATTTTTGGACAAATTTTATATCCTTTAGATTGTTAAGTCGAATCTTGTATAGTGTACACATGACTGTTCTACTGCTATTTAAAAATTGACGTATTTTTAAATTCCCTCTTTTTCCCAACATTTTCCAAAACATTTTTCCAGCATTTCCCCGTATTGCATCTGACTAAAAAGAGCTTTCCTCAAATTTTTCTAGAATGCTAAACATGACTTCAAAACGGTTATAATTTATATTTTCAAAAAATAAAACTACAATTTTGTATTTTTAACTGATAACTATAAATCAAAAATAGCTTCAAAAAATTTTAAAATTCCTCTATCTTTTTCCCAACATTTTTCCAACTTTTGCATTTGACGTAAAATAGATTTCCGCCAATTTTTTATTTTTAGCTGATAACTAAATCAAAGTAGTTTCACTATACTCCAATTTTTGGACTAATTATACTGTACATCATCCTTTAGATTATTCAATCGAATCTCGTATAGTACACGTGGCGATTTGCGGTATATATTTGTAAGAATACTGATTACTGTTTACGGATTTCACGTTTATAACGAAATAATTCTTTAAGTTTCTGCACATTTTGGAGAAACAAACCATAATACTCTCTTATAATTATGTAGAAATTATGGATATGGAAAGGTTTTGCTATAATTGTTGGTGTTATATTTCGAGGAAATGCGTTTATGATTTCTGAAATCTCTGGCTTAACTCAAGATATGCTAATCTCTATTTAAATGGTTTCTTATTTTCACGAAAGAGTTTGGTCGTGCTGCACGAAATTTTTGGAGAAATAGACTGCTGTATTTTATGAGCTGTACACGATGTATAAACCAGACACCGTGACAAGGTTTTTATTTGTTTTAATTTGTGAAACGTTTTAGATAATCTTATAATTTTTGAGAGCGACTCGGAGTTGAAGAAATCAAACTATACCGAAGTGAAAATGAAAATAAAATTTTGGCCAAATTTAAGTTTCATTTTTTCAATCACGGTGTCTAGTTCACGAACCGTTTTATGGCCTTCCCCCATACCTCTAAAACCTGGAAAAGTCAAGGAAGAATGGCTGATTTTGAAAAAGTCAGGGAAATGTATGCTTCAAAATGGTTAGCTCATGGCCTATTTGCAAACTTTTTAGAATTTTTAGTACAAATTTGCAAAATTGTCAATAGTTTCCGAAGACAAATTTTCAACATTGTCAACAGTTTCCGAGGCCAAATTTGCATCATTTTCGATGATACATTGCAAAATTTTCAAATTCTTCCTGCAACAAATATGCACAATTTTCAACTGTTTACTAGTACAGATTTGTTAAATTTACTGTTCAACAGTTTCCCAGGAGAAATTTGCAAAATTGTCCACAATTTCCGAAGACAAATTTGTAAAATTGTCAACAGTTTCCGTCGAGGATACTTTTTGCAAAATGTTAAAACGTTTGTAATACAAATTTGCAAGATTTCCCAACTTTTCTACCACAAATGTGCAAAATTTTCAACTTCTTCCTGCACAAATGTGCACAATTTAATTTTCAACTGTTTTCGAGTACAGATTTGTAAAATTTTCAACAGTTTCCCAGGGGAAATTTGAAAAATTTTCAACGAATTCTGAGAACAAAATGGCAAAATTCTCATGCTTTTTAGAGTACAAATTTTCAAAATTATGTCATTGGCCGGGGAAATGTTTAAAAACCTTGAAAAGTTAGGGAAGTTGAATATGAATTTTGTGGGGGAACTGGTTTTTATTCATAAAACAATTGAATTCTCAAGTTCCATTCTCTACTGCATCAAAGTCATCAATTCTCAACTTCATCAAAGTCATCAATTCTCAACTTCATCAAATTCATCAATTCTCAATCTCGACTGCACCACACACACCATGTCCTCCCAAGTGTCCATCGGTTCACTCCTGATCAGAGGTCAACCGGACATCGCAATTTCCTCGTCTAATTTCACCTGGGCATCGCCCAACGCGTGTTTTTGAACTCTTTTTTTACACGATATGTCAGCTGATGGATGTCTCGCGTTTCTCCAAAAGCATCAATTGTCCTTTTTTTTCCTCCGTTGTTGTTTCCTCTCAGTTTCAAATTGATCTGCCTCAGATCTACGATGATGGCCATCCGGAGGACGACGATCTTCCCCTCCTCTTTTCGGGATCGCGGTCGATGATGATGATGATTGTCATTCCGATTCTGGCGATGCTCGCTCTTCTTTCATTGACAATAGCTTTTAACTTTTGTTTCTTCTGGATTTTCCTTTTTTTCCCCCATCCCCACCAACCGTCATTTTCGTCTACTGCCCTAGCTGGCATCTCGTTTTTTGGATAATGCTCCCATAGAACGCTGCTCCGTGTTCTTATTCGTTTGATGTTTGAGACGAGAGCTTTGTTGAATTATGTTCGGCCTGTTCAGCTTATTAGACATAGTGCTCCCTCAAAGATATGGGCTTCGTAAATCGTAGCCAAAACACGGTTTCTTGTCAGGTAATTGTAAGTGGCCATCTCTCTCCCAAATGGCGGATGGGGAACCTTTTTTTCTATATCTATATACGTGGGGTGCTGGGGGGGGGGCGCCACCTGCCCCCCCCCCCCCCAACCCAGCATTCGTGGGGGAGGCTAGGCTATATAGACACGATCACAAAGAAATTAATTACTGGGCTTGGGATTATTTACAGCTTCCCTTTGCGCTCTTCTGTTTTCGTGTCTTGAGCTTCCTTCCCTCAAACCAAAAGCAAATAAGGCCACGAAAAAAAAGCCTGAAATTTTTGTTTATGCCATTTCCTGCAACGGTCATAAATTGATCATGATTTTCAAATGAATTAATGATGCATCCATTTATCGGCTGAAACGCTCCGCAGAAATTGGACTCGAAGGATTTTGATTGATAATGCGGAACTCTGGTTAGGATTTTGATGCCTCGTTTCGTTATAACGCTTTGGCCTAGTTCAGAACGCGTGTTCTTGATGTGGCAATGTTTATGACGTCAGTGTATAAACCTCCCGCAGTACAGAAACTGTGTTCCTGTTATGGGGCGACCCTGAGCCGTCTTAAATTGTCTTGTAAAGTGAGAACATCCAGAATAAATCAGTCAAGAAACAATCTACTGTTTAATATGACGAATTTTATGTGTCTAATGAACGGTGGATGTGTTGTTGTCATGAAAACATGATCAGTTCTGGAACGGTTTCGTTTGGCTGCATGTAGTGAAAGTTCAAATCTGAATTTATTTGTAAAAAATGAGTCTAACACTACAATTACTGACAACGTTCATGAACTGCACATTAGAATTAGCTGTGCCTATAATTTGGCACGTTAGTATACGTTAACTCGCGTTAGTTCCTCGATTTTTTTACGAATTGGAAGTTTGCAGTTGTTGAGAATCTGTTTCTTGTAGACTTTTGAGCAAGTGTATGTATGGAACATGTATAAGACCAGGGTTCCCCCAGAATTGGGAAACCTGCAAAAGTCAGGGAACTGGAAAATGATTGGAAAAGTCAAGCAAGAATGACATATTTTGAAAAAGTCACAGAAATTGAATGTATTAATGGTGTCACAATCCAAAATTAATATTTTCACGTGGTTTGCTCAGGACCCATTTGCAATTTTTTTTTAAATTTTCCCAGTACAAATTTGCAAACTTCTCAACAACTTCAGAGACCAGAGAGAGATTCACCAATTTTCGAAGTTTTTAACTAATTCCGAGGAAATATTTACAATTTTTTTAACCTATTCCGAGGATTAATTTGCAACATTTTTCACAGTTTCGGAGCACAAATTTGAAAAATGTTCAACAGTTTCCGATTACAAATTTTCAAAATAATCAAATTTTCCTAATACGAATTTGTCAAAATTTCAAAAATTGACAAGCTAATTTTGTGAAATTGTTAATTTTGAAATGTTTTCAAAATTGTCATTAGTAAATTTGTGGCTAACAGTCATTTGTCAATTTTGATATTGTCATTGTTCAGGGAATTTCGTTTATAAACGCTGGATTTCTGTGAGAACCCTGAAGACGCGTGTCAATTCATATTTAACACTTATAACCGATGAATTTTGTCACAAATTGTTTTGACATGTTGAATTTGTATAATACAACAGTCGTTTTTTTTTCACTACCAATTTTCCATAGTTGAATTGCATGCTCATCGTTTCGGCGCTGTGGCCTTCATCAGGAGCTAAAATAATATCAACTTACAAATTAACAATTACAAATTGAAACTTAAAATAATGCCAACCTACATTGGTCTACATGACCAATTGAGGAACACTGATCTATATCATAACATGGCATCATAGCATAGAACAAACCAACGCAATATCCACGAGTCCTAACATTAATATGCAGCTTTATGACTGACAAATGGGCATCAACATATACCCCTAACCTTGATCTTTTATTTTTCATTATGAAAAATACAGTTTATGACCTCCGGAGCGCATGTGATGCTGACATCTGCCCATTTTCCATTATATATATATTTTTTTATTTTCGGTGAGTGTTTGGGGCAGGTGGAGTCTCCATCCAATGAAACTGTACCACCGAAGGGAACTTATTTCGTTTTGTTTTCGCTGCTCTCTTTTCATGTCGATATTTTATGAGTTCATTATTTATCGAACCTTTAATTTGTTAGATATGTCGTAAGAAACAAGTTGTTAGCCATTGCTTTCTAGGATTTATTCCTTGTATAACTTTTGCTCTTATAAGAATGGGATTGAGAAAGAGAAAAGAGAGGATGGTTGTACTTTTATGATTTTTTTCCTGTTATTTATTTAATCCCGTATTTCCTCTTTGTCCCCCCTTTTTGTTCTCTCCACGCTGCAATTGACACTTTCAAAAATGATGGGGTTTTCTCCGCTTTTTTATTTCACTTTTAATAAATGTTGTGTAATTGTTGGTGCCATTGCAATGGATTTAGTTGCGAGAAAAATGATATCAATTATGTAGCCAGGGTTGGTGTTTTTGCGAAACTCTCTATCTTTTCCACGTGTTCAAAGACTGTATCAAGCATTTTCTGTACCGTTGAGGAACGATCGGAGGGGTACGAAAGACAAATTAGGTTTCATTTTGCACGATCAATATTGATTTCAAATACATTTGTTTTTGATAAAAGACCATTTGTAACACGTTTTATAGTATTACTGAATTCTCGACTGAACCTGAATGGGAGCTAAATACACGATGAACCGATTTCACGAAAATCAATCTTGGTACGGTGGTGGAACCACATTAAAAAGAATTCGCTTTATACGAATTTCTGAGTGTACGAACTCATTTCCATGCAGTCCCCGTCCTAGGGTATGGACGAATAATGTCAATTTCTTCGTTTATGACGAATTCTGAATTCGGATATTTCAAATGTTTGCCTAAAACGAATATATTTTCGAGTTTCCGAGCATTCGCGATGTGTTAATTTAAAACGAACTTTATACAATATGAAAAAAGGTACGTTAATTATAACTGGGGAATTCTCCGATAATAGTTGCAGCACCTTTTCCGTTCATATTCAGTACATGTTCATGTACGTGGGGTTTGATTTCATCAAAAATTCAATGAAACTTTAGTTCGTATAATTGAAGTTCTGTTTTGTCGGACTTCTGATAATACGAACTACGTTTTAAGCGGGCGAATATTCGTATAACATTCGTCATTTTAACTTCTAAGTTTTATTAGAACATGGTCAGAAATTGGATTTTTCAATTTCATTTGTTCAGTTATTTTCTAGATATGTTATACAGTACATATACATGTATATAGTATCTATTAGGAAAAGTGCAAGTTGACATGTTGAAATAATGATGAAAATTATTGAAAACAAGTTTTAATGCCAACAATTTAATAGGCCAAATAAACGGTCTGTTTTCAGTTGTTAAAATAAAAATCGGCCATATACAGTACATGTGGAATTGCGTTAGTGTTTGCTTACTTCAACATTAAATTGTAGATCTTGCATGTAGAACTTTAATCCAAAATTTCATTTTATAAATGATTTCTTAGATTTCATTAAAATATAGCGTATGTCAAATAACTTGATAAAATTAACGCATGGTATAGATAACGTACGTTCCTTTTTAATCTAATTTTTAAACAGGAAGTTCTGTTGCCACAATTCTGGGAATTAAAAGTCGTAAAAATGTGATAAAAAGCTGTTTAAGACCAGTTAACATTCTAATCATCTTTGAACAAACGTATTTACATGTATTTTGTAGATGTTATATACTTTTTATTTCAATTCCTATACTTATTCCGTTGAACGATTATTGGAATTTATTGCAATTGTACATGTAATATTTTTTTCTGAATTTTTTACAAATTGTTCATGCATGCGTTTATAAGACATGTTTATCCTTCGGTTTAAAATGTTGACAGTTGGCGTTTGCTATTTTTTATACTTGAAAACCACTTTAGGAATTGCTTTTCAATAGATACAGTGTATTCTTCAGGGTTCCCCTAGACCCGGAAAATCTGGAAGCCTGGAAAAGCAAGGGATGACTTATTTTAAAAAGTCAGGAAAATGCAACGTATTAATATTGTCACATTCCAAAATTAATATTTCTACATGTTTAGTTCAGGATCCATTTAAAAATTTTTTAAAAATCTTCCCAAAACAAATTTGCAAAATTTTCCCCAATTTCGGGGGACAAATAGCAAATTTTTCAGCAATTTCAGAGGACAAATTTGCAAAATTTTCACCAATTTTAGAGGACAAATTTGCAAAATTTTCACCAATTTCAGAGGACAAATTTCCAAAATTTCCAATAGTTTCCGAGGATATAATAATTTCGTAATATAAATCTGCAAGATTTCAAGCCTTTTCCAGCACAAATTTGAAAAAATTTCAACTGTTTTCGAGTACAGATTTGTACAATTTTCAACAGATTCCGAGGACAAATTTAAAATATTCTCAACCTTTTCAGAGTACAACTTTTCCACATTTTTCGAATACAGATATGTGAAATTAAAAAAAAATGTCATACTAATTTTTTAGAATTTTTCTGTGTTAATTTTTACAAATTTTCAAAATTGTCATTAATAAATTTTTCAAAAATTGTGTAGATTTACAAAAAATTGTGGATAACATTGGCATATTTCAATTTTGACATTATCATTGTTCAGGAAAATTTGATTAAAACCTGGAAAACTCAAGGAAGTTAAAAAGGAAATTTCTAGGGGAACACTGTTCTTTTTAATCATGTTACCGGGTACTTCAGTTGTCGATGAAATCAGTTGTTGTCATTTGAAAGTTTCTTTCGCACCTGCATGTGAAGTCTAAAAAATCTTATTTTTATCGACAATATACCAGTTATAATTCTTATGAGAAATTTGCAATCGAAATCGAATCATCACGTTTTTATTTTGATAAATTACGATTTTTCACTTCTGATTTAGATTTGTAATTTAATGCATATTTCTGGATTCTATGCATTCTAAATTTAATTTACTAATTGTAAATTTCCTCAGCACGACCCTTACCATTTCTGCAATCACGTTTTATTTGCGTGAACTTACCAATTATACTTTTTAGCATAACTTATTCGCTCAACTGCGATGGGAATAATCGATTGAACATTTAGAAAATTCTGAAAAACGAGTTATTGACCAATCCGTTGGCCTTTTATTCTTGAAACCTAATAGCTTTGGATTTACTTTCATCCCTCGTTCATTCTCCTATAAATTACCCTTCTTCAGGTGAAATACAATATGGAGGGGTTCATGCGCTTTGTAATTTGTGCCAAAACAGGATCCATAATGCTCGAGGGTGCATTCATAGAAATCTGACCGGGGTCTATTGTGTTATGACGCTCCTAGTTTTGCTTAAATTTGTGCAGAATTCGAAAATGAGATCTAACTTTGTTTCGAAATGACTCGGTGCGCTTCGTAGATCGAGGGTGATGAGCGCCTAAGTGTTGGAGATGCGATGCGAAACAAAAGTGCGATGAAAGGGGGGTGCGGATCGAAGGTGTTATCTCTGGGGCAGGGTCAAAGGTGAACATTACGAGATGATAAGATGCTATTAAGATCGTTCAGGATCAAGAGACCAGAATGAGACTTTTTGACTTTGATGAAAATTGTTGGCGAATTAAAGTCAGAAACAACAGTCGATTGTTGTCAGAATGGAAAACAGAGAACTCTTGAAATGGGGGGAGACGAGGGGTGCTTGGGGGAGCAAGACGAAGGGAGGCAAAGTTAAAATTAGGAGGAATGATTCGTTAATATGAAATGGGGAATGATGATGATGACGACGACGAAGATGATGATGATGATGATGATGACGATGAGGAGAAAGAAAAATAAGACGTGGTTACATTGAATGAATTAAGAGCGCCATTACCTGCTTGTTTATGGGGGAACTGATGAGTTGAAGTCTGGCAACATTAAACATAACTACCGAGTGTTGGTTATGGACTGTTAAACACGGTAAAGCTAAGAACAACAGCGAATATTTCATATGGTTCCACACACGCGCTTCTGAGGGGTGGGGGAGAGGGGTAGAGGGGAGAGGAGTTGGGGGAGAAGCAGGATCAAGCGTGGAGGCCCATAGACGCTAGATGGATGCATGTGCGAGAATAATAAATAGATGCGAAAGTTTAGCTCGTTATTATCGAAGCGACGAATAAGATAGTGGGAATGATGAATGCAAACCTCAACTAAGTTATTGTGTCGTGCATTTCGTGGGGAGGATATGAGGGGCTCGAAAGGTACCAGGGCCGCCAGGGGCTGTGTATCAAATTGATATCATTGTCGATTTACCTATTTTTTGAACATATTTTGAATTAATTCTACGAATTTATGTTGAAGTAGGTTTTAATTGGTGTTTTGTTTTCATAATATTTTAAGCTGAGATATATTGCATTATTACTAAAATATGATGACATTTTTGTAAAGTTTGAAAAATGTCATTTAAAACTCAATATCAACTTTCTAAGAAAACAGTTATAATGCAAAAAACACCATAAATCATCATTCGTGAGGGTCATCATTACGAAAACACAGAAATTGTCATATAGAAACACTATATTTAAATATAATTATTAATACGTTTTAATTGGGTTTTTTCTCTCATAATATTTTAAGCTCAGAAGTAGTACTGCATTATTATTAAAATAGGACATTTTTGTAAAGTTGAAAAATGTTAATTTATTAACAATGAATTCCAAACTCAATACCAACTTTCTAAGAAAACAATCACAATGAAAAACAACACTATAAATCATCACTCGTGAAGGTCATCATTGCCAAAACACAGAAATTGTCATATAGAAACACAATATTTAAATATAATTATTAATACGTTTAATTGGTGTTTTTTTAACATAATATTTTAAGCTCATATATACTGCATTATTACTAAAATATGACATTTTTGTAAAGTTTGAAAAATTTCCATGTATTGAGAGTGAATTCAAAACTCAATAACAACCTTTTTAAAAAAAAAAAAACATAACAATGCACAAAAATAAAAACCCGCTATAAATCATCACTCGTCAGGGTCATCATTACCAAAACACAGAAATTGTCAAATTTTAATATAAGTACTTTTTTACAATTTTTTTTAATATAAGTAAGGTTTTTACCATTTAATGTACGTTTCACGAATTCTTGATGAAATTCAATTTAATACAAATGGCAGAATTGAAAACTGCATCTAAGTGGAATTTAAATGTTTTGTAGCATCCCGGTGCGCACTGTATCAAATTGAGCAATATTTGAATAACTCCATAATGCAAACGTTATTGGAGCATTAAACGCTGTAGAAGGGCTTACAAATATTAAACAGCATGTTCATTTTTGAAAATAATTTTTCGATGTAAGTTACGTTGCAGGACTAACTTTATAAATATAACGGTAATGGCGTTTCATAGCAATGTACCGGTACTACAAATTTCAATTCCAAAAAAATTGGACGTATAATTGTATAATTTTCTATAATTATTACTACTATTGTTATTAGGCTGCCCACGCTGTATCTGTCAACCAATCAGTTAGATTGTTGCAAAAGAGTTGGGCAATTTAAGAAATAAAACCTATAATAAAGCCACTAAAGAAAATATGAACTATAATAAAAAATTGTAATGAACTTTAATCAAAATATGTACCATAAACTTAATACAAACAGTTGTAATTGAACATTCTTATTACAGTTGTGGTTGCTTTTCCGGTCGGCACTAAGCCTCGCTCGGTTATCTGGTCACACGCTACTTTCCACAAATCTACTTATTCATCATGAATAACTTCTGATTTGCACCAATACATTTAAGCAAGAAATGGAACAATATAATGATGTACAGTATACAGAATATAAATGAATGGTAGAAATGACAAAAGATTTGTAAGAATTTTGAAAACTTACAAAAATAATCGCACTGTATCTCACGAGTAACATAATGTTAAATTTGTACGTACGTTTAACGTCAACAACTGTAGGCACTTCTTCTTTGGGCCTAGAGTTGGCAGGGTTTGGAACACACTACCTGCCGAGGTTGTGATGGCCTC
>JAQGAO010000827.1:0-29114 GCA_034697705.1 Ommatoiulus sabulosus | reverse complement strand
TATTATTGTTACACTTTGTGTTTCAATGGAGGCGTTTTTGGTGTTCCAGAAGGCTGTAATTGACTTACAGTGTATACTATGCTTTAGAACAACAGTAAAGTATAGGAAATAAACCGCACTAACAGTTCAATTCAATTCAAAATGATACCCTACAGTCAGCAAGTGAATGCCATGTGGTAGGGGGGACGAATTAGGTGTCAACCTATTGGTCCCTGTGAAACTGGGAGGCAGTTCCATAACTGTGCCTAACGAAATGCTTCATTAATTTCGGAATTTTTCATTAATAGTTGGAATTAAAAATATCTGCGTAATATGCAAGATATGTTTTAACATATATGCATGTCATACAACACGCATCTTATTGCAACACGTGTCTTGCTGCAACAACACGTGTCTTATTGCGTGTCATATATGCATGTATACAATATATACATTTTTTTTAAATTCAGACGATACATTATATATTAAGCGATGTCCTAACGGCGATGGAATGTTGCATCTCCGTGTTACTTCCGCATGGCGTCAGTTAAAGCTTGCACGTGGGAGACTCCCCGATGTTTAAGTCCACATTCAGCTCGGTCATTACAACGCATTGTCCTCGTGTGCAAATCGAGCATGACAGTTTATGAACTGCCATGAATCGAAATAAAGATGGCAGTTCCAGTGCATTACCGCGACGAACGCTGAGCGTACGCGAGCATGAAAAACAATGGAAAATGAAGTGACAAAAGCACAATGTGTAGAAAATATATGAGAGAAACGCATGGGGAGAGTAACTCGATGCTAGAAGCAATTACTTACATTTGCAGAAAAATGCACGAGAGTGTGCCCAAACGTGGCGTGAATCAACCTAATGTATCATATCTCATCTATCACGGAATGAGCGAAAACAACCCAAATAAAAGGTATAAAGTGAAGTATAAAGGCGAAGATATAGTGGGGATAATAAAATCGATCAGTCTCCTGATGGCATTCTCAAAAGTTGCTTCCACCTCTCGCATGCACCATCTCGGCAAAAGCTAGGAATGCATCAAAAACCTTTGATTTAACTATCGCGAGAACAAATTGCCTCGTCCTCCAGGGATCGAGTAATATGAATTTGTTACTTACAGCAACAACTTCTCAATGTCCCACTTTCGTCGTCTATCTAATGAAGTTTTCTTATCACATTTTACCAGTAGCTTACAAAAACAGAAATGCTCAATTCGCGAGCCTCGCGCTGATGGAAATGGAGAAAAATGCTATATTTGTACCGAGAGAATTGCATTTTGCTATTTTTAAAAAAAAGGCAAACAGCGATGTGCATCGTGATTTTCGATCGATTACACTCTTTTAACTAAATTTTTTATGGGTCTATTATCGGTTGAAAAGTAGTTCGAGTATATACATGTAGATTCACTGAAAACAACGGCTTCTTTTTAAACCACACTATATTTCTATAGCCCTATGGTTTCCATTACGACTGTTTACAATCCTCATAGCAAAATACGCATAGACATGATCTATTCTATTGACCAGGCAATATGTAACGTTAGCTTGTTTATACCTTCGTAGATTTTATCAAATTTTCTTTTCCTAAGATCTTTCTTCTGGTTATTTGATCTGATTATGTATTTATATTAAAAAAGAAATTAATGCGAACTTATATTTGCGATGAACTGTGCATGTCACTGCTAGTGGTTATGTATTGAATCTACACACCGTTCTATCCGATCGAAGAAATCAGACGTTAACTCTTAAGGAAAATAAGTATCCCATGCAGCTATTATAGAATTCTAGAAGATGAGGTATGAAAATATATTACCATTATGAAAGCCTATCATTATTAATAACAGATCACATGGGCAGATTATTAATGAGGATAAAACTACGCACATAAATTGACCCAGGAATTGAAAGTTTAACACGGTTACATGATTCACGAGAGCGCCAAAGAAGCATTAATTAGGGCGAACCTATTCATTTGCATCGAATACATGTAAACGCGTTTAAAATGCAGTATTTTGCGGATAAATCAAGTTTTTTTTAACATATTTGAATGAGTTAGGCCACCTTGAAGTTGACGCTAAAAACCTCGATTGCCGCAGAGCTGGGATTCGCCTGAAAATAGCAAGACCACAATTCAGCCTTAAGGGATTTGGAGAAAAGGAAAGGGAAAAAAAGTGAATCAGCATGATGGCCAGCCACCGAGCAGATAAAATGTAATACACTTTCACGTCCTTTGGCTGATATTTGGGAAAGAATCAAATTGACTGAATGAGAGAGCCTAAGATCCCTGGAGAAAATCAGCCAACCTGTTATCATAAAAGCATTCGAGCAGCCATATATGAGTAAGCCACCTGCAATTTGATAGAGTGACAACAATCGCAACATGCGCAGCACTTGCTCCAGAGAAAACCGCGCTTTGTTTAATCTTTCCAGGAGGATCCACGAACCAGTTCAATAAAGATGGCTAATTGGGCAAGTCTAGAAGTATTAAGCAAATACGAACGGAGAAACATTGATTTCTGTGTCTTTGAACTGATTAAGCGCGCTGATGGTCGCCACTTAGCATTTAGAGAAAAGCGATAGATCGCCAGTTCCGTGACGTCACTGACGACAGTTCATTCCCCCCGGTCCTTTTCGTATTAGCAAAATATACACCCCAGTTCTCCAAAGGCACAGCCATATGATGCAGATTCGCAAAGAGAAATGGTAGCCTTTAAGCAGGTTCACGTAAAATTACCTTTCATGCAGAAATAACGAAATTCGTGACTGTCTTCTATAGAGAGCGTTTCAGACAGTCTCAATCATGGCTCTGAAAAGAATTCTCGTCACAAAAATGCATTTCAGAAAAATAATCCAATTTGAAAGGTAATAATACTTGGAACAGTTGATGAATAATGTACGCGACGATGGAATCCTGTTAAAATGACTGAAATTGTACATCTTGATTTTCTACAAATGACAAGAAGGATGCGTGACATCAGTCGCAGGATATATAGAAATAATACGGTTCTCTGCATCATGTTGTATGAAATGTTTTGTAAAATGGGATCCTCTGGCTTTCAAAACAATTTCGGCCACAATTGAAGAAAGTAAAAAGAAATGAGAAAACCCGTTTTTCGCCAATGTACAATCATATTCAATGGGCTTTACAATTCCCAATTCTAGAAGCAAAACGAAAACATCTTCCACCCTCCCTCCCATGTGAATATGAAATGTTAGCAGTGGAGCTTAAAAAGAGATGTTCAAAATATCATTTCGAAGGCCACCATTTGTTTGGTTCAGATCTTTTCAAAGTTCCATCTCAATGTGCAAATTTAGAGCGTTCTATTTTCCACTTTAAATGTAATATACTGTATCTACATGTATTACTGGTGGGCCATTAGCGATCATTCTTTTATAACAATGTACCACAAGTAAAAAGTGACTTACATTTCATTCCAAAATAGTCACTATCTCTATCAAATTCATCATTTATGCATACATATTACACATACATTTTATATGTATTTCGTAAACTGACACTCCCTAAAGACTAGTTCAAAGCGTATACACAAAAATATTGCGCAAGATGGAAATAAAACAGATTCACAATATTTTTTAAATTAAAAAACATCTTGAAGACAATTTTTTCTTTATTTATCGGTTGTATTTTATGGAAAAAGATTCAAATATACGGTACATTTAGATTCATGTATAGTTAATCTAACTGCATATACTTTCCTTTCCACATGCTGTTGAGCATTTTTTTTTTTATTCAAAAAATTGCAAATCATGATGTCTCATTTTCATAATTTTTTTTACGATGCTTCGTCTTATGACCTTCATCCGAATGCTGGTTCGTTGCACACTACGCTCGTATATGCATTATACATTGCACAATGTACATCTAGGTAAATAATGAACAGGTAGGTAATTCAACAAAATTTATAAGATGAAGATGGAATATTAATAATTTTTTTATGTAAAAAACAAATTATACTCACGGAGCTCATCTTCCATTCATATTTAAATTAAAAATTATTTCTTAAATTCTATATTATATCAATACGATAACGTGTATTCCAAATGTTCGTATCGTATGTTCGCCTTCTTGGGTACTACAGTATTGTACTTATTAAAGTTCGTTAAAACAAAAAGGGGGTGAATGAGCAATGCGTAGGAGAATTAGTGAGCAAGTTGGTTTTCTTCTAATAGAAAGTTATCTGAACTTTCCTCGTGAGAGCTGATCAATATGGTCAAAGATGAGAATTTTTGAGATATGTGGACATGGAATTCTGGAAACTACTAGTGACTGTCACCCAGGGACTAATTTGTATAACAGCCCCAAAAGAGGGAAAACATGTAATAGACACAAATGCAAGTCCCTTCCACCCCAATAATATATCAAACATACAGCAGGGGTAGAAAGAATTAAATCAAGTAGAGTACACCATCAGCGCTCATAAAGCAGCCATGACAACCCCATATAGGACATACGCTAACTGAACTACTGCACACATACCCAGAAATCCACTTAAGAAGGCTCAACTTGTTAACGCTTAGCATTTAGGTAATTGAGTTAAATAGTTAGGAATTATTCAAAAGTTGGCTCGTGACTATATCCCTGCCAAAAGATTAATGTCCAGTTATATACAGTATAACAATATACATTACTTCTCGTAAAATAACATCTACAAATTTACCATACAAGACATTACGAATAATAAATATTCCCAAAAAGAATTAGCTCATCTGCAGCTAGGTTCATGCATGCTTTGCAAGAAGGCGTTTAATCATGACGCAAATTCAAAGCCGTTCTTTAAAAATAATATTTTTATAATGATACCCGTAGCGCAGTTGCTGTATCCTGTTTTTTGGAAAAATAATTTTTATCATCGACAGGATGTATCGACATTTGTACTAACGAAGGATAACATCGTTTTGTGTGGTGAACGAAAAAAATACATATAGAACGAGCACTTATACACGTAAGATTTAGATCTGCTATTTGGCAGATTTCTCGTATAATTGCAAAGATAGTCATCATGCAGTTACTACTAAATTATAGGCCATCCTCCCACTACTAAGTACGAATATCGCGCCTTCGCCGCCGGTCATCTCCAGCAAAAACCTCACAACGAGATTTAAATGCATCTGATATTTTTACCCTGTTATTACGTAAACACCCTTAAGCGTTCCGATACAAAATTCATGCAAATATAAGGAAATGGCGCCCCACAAAGTGCAATTTTTGCGCATCTGTCCCGACTCGTTGGAGCGGTGTCCCAGAAGCCATTTTTAGTTCATCTCGGCAGGGGTCGAATCGCGTAAATAAAAAAATGTGCTTTTAATACGTGGGTTGCAGCCAGATAACCTCCGTCCGTGATCTCGGAAGGCTTTATAGCGAGAAAGTTTATAGCTTTCTGACA
Source organism: Ommatoiulus sabulosus (assembly GCA_034697705.1). Lineage (NCBI taxonomy): Eukaryota > Metazoa > Arthropoda > Diplopoda > Julida > Julidae > Ommatoiulus > Ommatoiulus sabulosus. Next base: position 23,718 of record JAQGAO010000827.1, on the reverse strand, counting down.
AGTGACAACTGAATCTGACGTCTATTTTGGGGTCATGAGGATACCAGTCTGTCGAAAACTTACGACCTTAAAAAATGTGCAACTTTTAAAAAAATGCAAAGTAAACACGGTGCAATGAGAACGTGTAAACCACAGTTTCCTCTTTGATGATTTATACCACGGGACATTTATAGAAGTGAAAAACAGTAGCTCGTTATCAACTTATCCCACAGACCTCAGGCAGCGAAAGCGTGTGCCAATCTCATTATACATATAGTTTCTCGAAATATTACCGCGCGTCATATACCGTATTTCAACGAGTAATTTTTCGATGAAGTTCCCATATAATTGCAATAACCTTTTATACTGCAGTATACAGTATATCGAGCATTCTAAAACAAAGAGTATAGGAGGAAACTTTCTAGACGTTAAAGTTGGCAAGACTGTGCGGTAATGTATTCCTAACCGATGCCTCGATCATTTGCACGGTACTAAGAGAGGTGTGCACTTATCTAATATACCTAAGCGGTAATTACGACCAATGTAAATACACGCACGCCAAACAGCCGTATCGATAATCGATCACCCGCGCGTCTTTATTTATATTCGTACGCTCTACTTCCTGGTGGCACAATGCATTTGTCATCGATTTATTCGTGCGCAGTTTAACCGAGAGCAAAACAAGAATATAAACAGTTGGTATTAAAAATGCAATAGGCCACCAAGATTAAAGTGACACGACGTTCTCCCCGAGGATTTTAATAAAACATGTCACGCGTGTGTAACTTATAAACGCAACCGCCGTAACATTTAAATAATACAAACTAACGGTAATTGCTATTGATTCGGAGGTGATAAAAAGCTGCAATAAGAGAAATTACAGCTTTTATGTAGATTGGAAACACGTTCAAGAAATGAAAAGAAAAGTCGATTCCAATTGGGAAGAAAGAAAATCATGACGGTTGCCAACTAAAAGAAGTCATCAGGTGTTAATGCAAGATGAAATTGGGAGGGCAAACGAGTAGAAAAAGAAAAAAAAACACCCGACAATGGATCGAAGGTGGGTTTTTTTGTTCGTCGAGCCCATTTCAGTTCCCAGTTCTTATTGCCTGGCCAAATACCATAATTTGAAAGGAGCAATTTTAAACTTCCCATTACTTTTTTTCCCGGCGCATTATTATTACCGATGGTCTGGCGAATTGCTATTTATTCAGGATTTTTGCGGCAAGTCAGGCAGCGCGAAATTGTTGCAGTCACGGAAGACGCCATCGAAGCACTTGGACGCAGAAAAGAAAAGTGAAAGCATCGATTGCCGTGCTGCCATTCACGCGCGGTCACTTTCTCCCGGAGAAAGTTTGCTTTTGTCTTTATCAGTAAAATCAGTTCATCTTATTTGTCGAAGCTATATGCGTATATTGATTGAAAAGCTTTGCGAATAATGTCAAACTTCAGGAATATTTGTTCGCTTCACTACTTCCGGCAGTTACATTTGCGTACATTGTATATATATGGACATATATTACAAAAGAATTTAATATTCCCACTGTATGGGTGCGAGCACAAAGAACGCTTATTCAGGCGCTTACCACTCTGCGTACACAAGCGCCACCAAGCGGGATAAGAATGCGGCATGCTTTTTAAATAAAGGCGCACAAAAAAAAACTTAGCCGAGCCAGGCGGAGCTTACAAGAAGCGCTTATAAGCTTCTTAAAATCCGAAAGACACAGAGGGCACACAGATCACTGAGAATGACGAGCATATCTCATGCAGACAACTGTATTTATATAAATAACTTTCATAGCTAATTAAGATGGTGCAACATCGTTTTCAGGCTCGAATCTTGATTTTGTTAAAAACGTGCTAATTTTTATTGACTGCGTGCGAGTAGATGACCGGCAATAAAACGACATTATCATTTGATATGTCTGATGATGAGGCGCACCCTTACTATAATTATCATTATCGTAGCGATCATCTCCGTCTGAAAACCCCTCGTTACTCGTAATTTCATACCCATCCAAGAAATGCATTTTATTTATATCCCAAGCACGTTGCAGTCTGCGGGCCTACATGTGCCAATCATAAGATGGAAATTCTCTAGTATAATAATAGGGGAAAAAAGCATTTTTTGATCAGCCCATTGTTCCATGCCACTGAGAAATTGGAAACTTGCAGAAAAAAAAAGAGTTGCCCAGAAAGTGATATTAAACGTCTCACCATCAAGTGAGACGAAGAAAAAAAAAATGAAAATCAATGAAGAATTTAATTATAGCAGCTAGTACCCAGATAAAAATGTTCATTACTTCTGAATTATACAGGCTTTCATAGACATAAATAAACGCACCATACGACTTTAATGATATAATGCCAATAAAAAATGTTCATTTCGCACAACGCCACATTTTTTCATTCGCATAAATGGCATCATTAGGGATAACATGCGCCTCGTGATTAAAAATTAGGATAGCACTTATCGGAATGGTAAAGTTTTTTTTTGTAATTAATGAGCAGTGAAATGCCAAAAACGTGGAGAATATCTGTGAAACTATTGATTTACACGACAATTTAAATGGCAAAACACCGCACGAAAGTTACATTTTTTCATGTAAATGATATTTAGTCTTTCTTTCCTCATAGCTTTATATCATCGAGATTGCAGTAACGAAATGTGAAGACAATTATCTTGATGTTTAATTCGAACTTGAAAAGCTAGAAGCATAATAACATCTACGATCTTCTTATTGAGTAAAAGCTTTAATTACAATTTGAATATATGCTAAATATGCAGGACTAAATGGGAATATGCATCGACTAAAGAACTTTTAACTTTCTTACCAAAAATCACACTTGTTTACTATCTCAGCTGCAACAGTACCGAATTATGATGAAATGGTGGATCACTTACCTAAAAAAAAAGAACACATACATAGTTAGTATTAACATAATACTATTGTAATCAAGTAGCAAAAAAATATGTTGCACCCAAGAGTTATATAAATTGCTCGCTCAATGTAATAATTTTTTACACGTTCCCCACAGCTTTCCTTAAAAAAATGGTTTATAAATTTCGTTTGCGGGTGCAATATGAATAACAGTCAACGATTAGTAGGCACTGATGCCATTATCACGAATTAGGTTGCATTATCAAAAGTCGCAGCCCTGCCCATGATTAAACTAGCCCCATGATGAGCTATTGAAAAATTCTAACGGGGCACATCTATACCGTACAAATGGGATATTAAAAAGCTGATGTGCAATTCATGTTCTTTGCCACATGGAGCACAGACGTGTATAAAACATGCATGGCATTTCCCCATAAGTATGCGAGTCCCGCGTTGCACGAATGCCTCGTTGAAAACCACACGAAGCATATTTCACACATATTTTGTACAGCTAACTAACTGCGTGGCATTTCCAGGGAACGCCCAATTTGTTTATTACCCTTATTTTTTTTCTCGTGGCAACGTTACTGTTATGCAACGACAGAAAAACGAAAAACAAACATTACATATGAAGAATTTCTATCATAAATCTAAGAAGAAGTGAGTCGAACAATAACGCAGAAATGGGATTAAAAAAATTATCCCGTCATCACAACATGAGCAGAACCGAATAGGTTTCATTCAATTCAACTACATTTCAACATACTTAACAACCCGCTTGCAATTATTTTCATCTTTTACGTGAATCACTCAGATACAGTACGTGATAATCTTGGTTTCAAAGATTCCATAAACCTTATTGTTATAGATGGTGCTTTTACATGTATTGTATATGAAAGGGTAACAATTATTACATTTCAAGATCAATTAATATGGGGAGAACAACCTCACTTTTACGTGAACCTTAAACCGGAAAATTTCGTCTAGTATATATGAATACCACACCCAAATCTAATTATGCCAGCACATTACCATATACACTGTACAGATGTCAGACTTCGTATCGAGTAAAGTGGTTTTGAGTGTGCATGCCAATTTACGAGATAGTATCGCCTTTATCGGCACAGTTTTTACTCGGCTCACCTTTTAGCACATAACACATCCGTCACAAGCCGTTTTACTAATTGCAACGCACGGCTAGATTGCATGCAGTAACAACGTAATAACATAGTTAGCTCATAAATATAATTATATAACAATTTACGCTCATAAAAGGTAAACATGCAATTCAATTTTTCAACAACAGTCTTATTCGACAACTTTTTATACTTTATATACGATGTTAGCGCATCTCAAGGTTTTTGAAACGGAAACCGGCAAGGAGTGGAAATCTTTATTTCACCGATTAAAATCAGCTGGATTGTTTTACCAACGTAGAATTAACAACGAACGAAATTTCCAGAATTATATTTCTTTAATATTTTTTCAACTACGTACTCCAAGCATTATAGCTATACATACGTGTATACTTAGGCCGAGTAATTTCCTGCCATTATGCAGAGTACCCAATTTTTAAACGACTGCAGAATTTAAATTTAGCAATTAGGTTAAACGTTCGAAATATGCTAAGACGTTTAATAGTACGATATTCACCGTCGAAATTCCACGGGAGGATATAAATTAGAAAGGAAAAGAAATAGCGTTGGAAGGAAGCCATTTTGTATAATGTAGGTAGTCAATTTCGCAAATATAAACGCCGGTTATTCCTCTCCTCGGACATTCTTTTATTAATACTTCATAATCTGTTTTTAAATCTTGAGGCACGCACCGCCATGAGTTATACGCACTTAGCTCTTCCCGATCTCCGAGTCTTTCGACGTTATTTCGCATATTTATTAGTCCATTCTGAAAATAGGCCCATCGAAAAGCGGGCATTTTCATCGTCGAACGGCACAACCTTCGTTTTTTGGCCCGTTTCTAACTGAAAGTAGTCACGATGGAATAATAATTTCTGTTCTTATGAAAATGTGTTGGGCTTAACTGATATCTCCAACAAATAAGAAACAATCGAGCGAGAAACGAGCTGGCTTTTTAACGTTCATTACAAGTTAATAGCCCTCCCCATTTGGGAACTGCTTCGTGTGCGGTTTTTAAAAGTGCCATATACATCGTTGCTTCATTAATAATTAGATGGATTTAATTGGAAAACACATAGGAGCGCGGGCTATCGATTTTTCAAGAAAATTAAAAGTCTCGCTCGCTACAAGAGCATCATCAGGAGCGCAACGGGGAAACAGATTGCGTTGTGGCGACCACGCTTGCATTTGCAAAACTGGGCAATCGAGACTGCAGATAAATAGCGAGCATTAAATTGACCACGAAGTGAGGAATCAACGGGCCAAAATAAAACAAAACGCGCGATGGAGACATTTCTTATTTCGTTGCTTCGAGCTATATCCATAAAGGCATTCTGAATGGGGACCGAGCCTTTAACAGATTGCGCCATTTGCCGTTAAATCGCCGATTACGCAGATTTCGTCAATTTTGCCCGGAGCCAGAACGCTCAACGCTCGCTTCATCGAGCGCTATAGTATGAAGTTAAAAATGAACTATACTGCATCGTGTATGTCGTTATTAAAACACGATCGAGGGATGAATTTGTGGCGCACATGAGGGTACATCATAACATGCGAGGGCCACACAGCGTGTAGGGGATTACCAAAGAGCAATTCAGGTTCTGCACTTGCACACTGCACACTAACATATAACAACAGTTCAATAGCAAAAATCTGCCATTTTTTAAAAAATAAAATCCATTTTAAAGCATCTCAGACTCAACCAAAAATGGCGACTGCATCATTATTGATCTTCCAGAAAGGTTGTTCGAAGAACCTCAAAAGATATACTATAATGTTGCAGCAAGAGAAAGAACATGTATAGGTACATGTATACGCATTTATTAACTTGATGTTTTTGTGTTTCTTGTAATACATCGCGTTATAAATAGACTGCCTTTGGTAACAAAGAAACAATATTGTGTTGCTTGAATTTGTACATTCTGCAGACTGCAGTGTTGTTGCATTTTCATATTGCTATAATCATTGAGATGAATCATGAGTTCAGTATAGAAGTAAATTTGGAACATGTTAAATAACATTATATTTTCATATTTACAAATAGCATGTCATTAAGGTATATATGTACTCCCTTTAACACGAGTATAAGTCGTTACCCATATAGAGTCTGTCTAGAATTCTCAATCTTGGTGTTAGGCAGATGAAAACGTCCATTGCAGGCGTGAATAGTTTCAAAATTTGAGATTCATTTCACGACTAGTCAAAACCCTTAAAATGTTCATTAAATTGAAAACATGCTATTTACGCCATAAATGTGTCATTCCTAATAGCGAAATTCTTTAATATAAATGGGAAATTTCTCAATGATTTATCACGCGTACACCGTCATCCTACGCTCGGAGAAACAAATTCCGACAAGTCGTCATATTTAGCTGGCAATGAGCGTGGAAGTTTTCGTGCTCAGAAAAAAAAAGCAATGATGAGATTATTTATTAGCTCCCACCAACGCGACGAGGAAGTCCAACATTTTGTCAAATCCATGGGAAATAAGACCTTCCTCGAATGGACGAAGCCAGTCATTCTGAGCACGCGTTACAACAGATGAAACAGGTGCTAAGATTAAGCCAATGAGGCCTTACAGCGTCTTAAGAATAGGCCTCCGCGGACCAAGTGCCATTGTGGTCAATGGTGGACTCATAATGATCTTTCGTGTAACACAAGTAGCTCTATGAAGATTACTCGCTTTTGCAACGGTCCCTCGCTGATGCCTGTCCAATTCATATAGAGCCCACAATGGGGCTTGACCACACAATAATATGATGTTGCTTTCAATAGAAACACAAGAGTCACGGATGGACTGCAGAAAGGCGGGTAACGGACGTGCGTGAAATAACTACATTTAATGAAACTTCAATCCGGATTGAAGTATTATTTGAAATAAGATCATTTAGCTTCTATTTATTTAAAATAATGGAACAGTAATGACATTTCCGCGCTACGCATCCTTTTCAAAACTGCTAACGCGCTTTCTTTTAGAAGCAATCATATTGTTCAATGAAACGGGAAAGAAAAAACTGAACGCGTGGTCATTTTGCCTTATCATCAACTTGAAATGGTCAAGTTCACCCAACAAAATAATTTAATAACCTGAAACTATGATAAAAACAGTATAACAAATGAGCATGCATGCATACATTTAAAAAAGTTCGTATATTTTATAGCTATCAAATTTAATAACAATGCATGAATTTAGATTAAATTTGAGTACCAAATACGATCAAAATACATGTGTACAGTGTATATGCAAAAAACACGATCATATCTCGAAGGTTCTACAAATAATGTGTTATTGTATTCATACGATATGCATTACATTTTAATAAAATTGCATGACTGTTTCGTGAAAAAATGAGAAACAGTATAGTATAGGTCTATAGTTCGATATCGTATATTGGTTGAATCGAATTCTGTATATAGAAGGCTGATGCCCTATACATAAGCTAACATTTATATACAGTTTTGAAAATTTAAATTTGTGGAAAATCAAAGCTGGTGGCTGGAGGGGGGGCGAGTGAATGAATAAATAAAACATTGGCAAGAGAGGACATTCCCGTCACCTGTATTGGTCCTTTTTTCGTGTTTCGCTATACGGCGCGTTCACGAGCGAAGGGGAAAAAAGGATTATTCTAATCCGTATATAAGCACCTACTTTCCGAACTACACGCTTTCTCACTTTGAATCTTCAGCTGGAAATCTCAGCCCGCATTCTCCGGAGATTAAATCCTGAAGAAGCCATCTATACCCCCATAGATTAAGTGCGTACAGTGTACCGAGACGCTCCCGAGTTATTTTCCACAAAGGTTAAACTATATTTTTTCTCGAGTATATCAATCCATATATGCCTTATGGTTATATATTGTATTGATTTTAAGCATATGTTATCGTGTTGCGCAGATGCATCAAAAAATTTCTCCATTACTTTTAGGCAATAGGCTCAATAGAGACACCAGCTCAACCCAATATAAGGAGCTAGCTGTGGGAGAAAATCGAAGCTTAAACACAGAACCAATATTTGACAACTTTACAGTATAGCACAAACAAGTGAAAAATAAAAGCCTCACAGACATTAAAGTTTCCGCCTGTAAAATGACAATTCGCCAATGTACCATCATCCAATATCGATATAAATAAATGTATACGAGTAAAAAGATCAATGCCCCCCAAAGATTTTAAACGGGAATTTTTTGAATGAAAAATCTATATGAGATATGAAATTTTAATATTGTTTTTAACATCTAACAATTTGCATCGAATATAGTTAACATTAACACTTTCAATTCATGGTTTTACCTATGCTGCGTGAACATAACAGTAGATGATATTTTTGTTTGCTAATTTAGTAAGCTATTATACTGTTTGTCGACAGTATATGTAAAATATGTTAAATTACATTGCCTATTCGTGTAATTGACCTCAATCAGCACGTAAGGTCTGCAAGGCCACGAGAAAGTTCCCCACAGAGTTAGTTAAGTTAAGATCGTCTAAGATAATGGCATGCTCAGCATGCACTTAACCCCATAATCGTGGAAATTTTTTAGCTCAGCTATTTTCAAAGAACAGGACTGCTAATAAGGTGTTTACTACAAATGCAATTTGCTGTTGTTTATCTTTTTCTTTGTATTTTATTGAAAGCGCTTGACACGATCTTTTGTCGGCTTCAAATTAGCAAATTAATGGCGGGCTTAAAGGGAAATGGGTGTGTGGGATAGTTTAGCACGCCCGCAATAATAAATGCAATTAGCACTTTTGCCTTATAAATCTAAAGCCATAATTGACTCCTCCCAGTCATTTCATTCAATAGAAAACCAGATTAAAGTTCCAAATACATAATGAGAAAAGAATTTACGAATCATATGGGCTAGAGTGATGTCCACTGAAATGCATATATGCATTTAAAATTAAAGTCCGTTTTTTTAAGTTGAAAATGTTCTACGTGTTTCTCATTAAACCGCGAGGGACACCCATTTATGGTCGAAAAGTAACTTCAGCAGCGGCGCTCTATTCATAGAACAAGGCTTTCAAAATAAGAATATATAAGATGTACTGTAGTGTGTATACGCAGGTATTAAAGCTACGAGCTGGAATTGGACTTAGCCCATATTCCAGAAGCGTTTATATAGAAGGCTCCCATTTCCCCAATTTCAAATTTAGTAATTATGTTTCGCCTTTTCGTACGCGAGAAGCATTCCAGTGTATCAGCGTAGCAATAAAGTTTCATTGAGCGGAAACATTTCTCAAAATATTTTTGCGTAATAAATTTATCACTGCACGTACGAGATGGCCATAAAATGGCAGCGACTATGGGCAATAAAATGTAGAAAAGATATTCGAAAACGCTTCGTACTGCACACGTACCACGACAGCGAACTCATCGCCACTGTATGGACGGACATGTTGCACGACGCAGTGTCCTCCTTCGTGGGTGTCACTCATATAGCACGATGGACACTCAGTTTGCCGTATACTCAAATCCGTTCCCACGTTCGGCCAAACGCGCGTGCGCAGTTCGCTCCTGGGAAACACCACCGAGACATGATTACTGCCTTCTGGTGGGTCAACTAATTGGTCGAAATATGAAGGATTGCGTGGCGAGGGAGCAGAAATTTAGAAATTTCACGACGTTTTTCGAGAAGCCAACGATTACGAGCACAACGATGGCGGGTCGTAAAATGGGTCAAGGGAAAGAGGAAAATATATTAAAAGTGAGCCGGAAAAATAAGAAAGCCAGCAAAGCAAATAGGCCTCATTAAACGCGCATGCAAGAGCGCCGAGAAAGGTCATACAGTTGGCGGCAAAATGCAATTTTATAGCAATATTTCCGAGAGAACGGGCACAATTAAGTTAAATAACTATTTTCGACACGATTATCTCGCAACAGCGGCGGCGCTCCCGCCATTGTCTAAACGCGCGTATAATGTCGCCCTAAATATACAAATTGTCAAAGCTTCTAATGTAACGAAACGTAACGTTGCCCGTGCTACCATTAAAATTTCAAAGCGTCGAGCATGAAATTATTAATATCGGAGGGATTATGTTCCAAAATAGCGCGTGATCATAGCCTCCTTTGTAAAACACCGACGAGGCATCCGGGTATGGAGGTTGCGTCGCATATTACGCTACAAAAGACAATTAAAAAAAATAACCCAGAAGCAAAATGAAATTGTCTGGTCGTAAAACTTATACAGTCCCTTAATTGCCGACGATATGGTATCATTCGGTTTATAATGAACAATTTCCCAACCGTTATGCGCAGGGGTTTCAAAGCTTTTGGGAGTTTTTTAGTGAGCAGCGTCCAATCCGTTTGCCGCCATGATATACAACCGTTTTCGATTAATTGAACTGAAAATTACCTCTCATCCTAACCGCCACACACAAGCACGCGGCAATCGCACTGCCCATCACATATACGTAATATGAAATATGTCCCTAGATACGCCAACTGACAACTAATTATTTGCTGACGACAAGCGCTGATTTAACAATCCGATGAGGTTTTTCAAGATGTTTTACAACTTTCTCTTAAACTTTTACAGATACTCGTATAACAACAATTTCTGTATATCCTGCAGAAGAATTCCACGAACTGCCGGCACCAGAGATACTGTTTATCTAACCTACACGTAGCCTACATTCTCTATTAATTGACAAGACGCTGAATAATGTTTATAAATTATTGATTACCACTCGAATGTGATACGACCATGCCTTTTATAGCATTTCAACTGTATATTTATAACAACAATTTTTGTTCCAGATATATACGTATAACGATTCACTTAAATACGACGAATTAATTCTATTTTTGTAATATAGTTGTTCACAGATTTAATATCCTTCCTAAATTCATTTAAGTATTTCATTAAACGTATAATTTAAATGAGGCTCGTGTATGATTAACTATACAATAAAAGGATACATCATTTTTAATTGTAAAGAATGAGAGTATATACCCCGCGTTTTAGAACAGTCTTCCACCTTATTCCCAATAAAAAAAACGCACGTATCGATTCATATTATAATTAAGGTTAAACCTTTAAATTAGCTATCCGTCTAACACAATGTGCGTGAATACAAAATCTATCAGTATTTTAAAATTTCATGAAAGCAGCAGGAGAAAAAAGGTTAAACGCTATATACAATTAAGTGGATTTTATGAGTCAGCAGTTCATCTTGAGACAAGCCCCTTATTATGGGAGAGAAGAAATAAAAAAAGATAAAAGCTCCAGATAAAAAAAATCAATTATTAAGCATCTGAAAGATTGATAAATGCAGGAAAACCTTTTCTGACCCTACCTATTATCTGTCAAATAGCTTATGAATAAAACGACCATAGAAGAAATGCACTGCGGCCGGTCTATATAGTTTACGATATTGTTCGCCCAAACAAGGGCTGCTGCATTCCTACCATTGAAACGAATTTTTCCCACAAAACCTTAAAACCGTTTGACCTAATCATGCTAGCACTCAATGGAAACATAGTGGAGAAACTGAAGCATTGTTCGTTTTATATTCATCGCTGGTTTTATTCAAAATACGAACAAATGCAGCATTATGGGTTGTAAACTTCCATTTCGTTAGGTCCAAATATTTCGAGACTTTCAGCAAAAAAGCACGGCGCATTCAGGCATACTTTACGAGCATATTAAACCCAAACTTTGAGTTATTGTCAAAACGACCAGAATGATTCAGACAACTTCGAGTTCGCCTTCTGTTCAAGTATTTGCTCGCATTCAAAAAATCTCTTCAATTTCATGTTGATTCTAGGCACAATATGAAAAGAACATTCAAGAACGAGCATACTGTATATGCTGCTATACTTAAATACAATAATACCGCTCCCCAAAATACATGTAAAGATTCTCAACGATGTAAAGATCAACTTGAATGAAGTCGAATACAAATTGATATTTAAAATACACGTGCATACTGTAATGTCCAGTAACATCCATGCGCACCATATATATAATCCACAATGCATGTCTTCATGTGCTTAAAAAACAGGCATATCGACTTACTTAATAAGCTCGCATGATTTCCCAATATATTGATGGGTATTTCTTATTGTATACCATCTACAGTACAACAAATTCCTATTTATTAATCTGTATATATGGGTTCTTAGTAGGCTTATTAATTTGTAGCCTCAATACAAACATGAACCATACAAAATGTATTTGCATGTATACTAACAAAATGTACGTGTACCTTCGTCGTATAATCCAGCGTTTATCGAAACGAAAACGTATACTGCATTAATTTGAAAAGATTTCTGGACTCCAAAAGCTTTTGGCGTAAGTTGAACAGAACATTGCGACTTTTTTGAATATAATCTTATTAACAATTTACCAACAAAAAGGATGTACATGTAGTTATTTCGTACGCGCACATTAAAATAATGAAACGTAACATATCATGTGACAAGATTTAAAAACATCTATTCGATCCTTTGAAAGTACAACTTACAGAACAAACAAAAACATTCCGGGCATCAACGTGCATGGGCACCGCGATACAGGGGTCATGACAAAAAATAATTAGTTTTAATTTCTACCTGGCCTACGCAAACCGAAGTGATGGCATTGCATCAAACCGCCCTATTTCATTAATTCCTCTTTAAAATGCAGCCTTTTCTGACCAATCCTAGAAAAAACAGACCAGCATATGCCCAAATTGAGCGGGCCTGGGGCATAATTTGAGGGTAGCTCATCGTTGCTGGACTTATTATTCAGCGAGGCTTACATGAATGGCTCGAGGATAGGCAGGTGTTGTGTGGCGGCCAGGGAGCGAAAGAACCAACCCATATTTTTGAATTGGAGCCAATATTGGGGTACGGAAACCTCGTAAAGGACAAATTACAACGAGCCTAAACCCAGCAAACGAAACCACCGTTCTCACACCTATTCTCTCAGACGAAAGTTGCAAACTCGCAATTAGGCTGTCTTGCTCAACAATGTAAATTCAGCGAGTAATAGCATCCTTAGCATAACATGGTTCAAAAACGTCGGCTAGGAAAACGGAAGCCCTTAGACCGCATCTAAGAAATAAGTAAACCTTTTGTAAACAGATTATGCATCTTAACAACTAAATTGTTCCACGTAAAATCATAAGTTTGCCAAGATGGATGAAACGGCGGTCTTTTGAGACTTCAGAGGTGAGGATGTTTGCAATACAAGTAACAAGTTTGTAATACAATGTGCTCTATAGCTGAATAAAGGAATATATTCCATGGCAGACAATGAACGTAACAACGAAAAATAATACCTTATGTGCCAATGAATTGCTTATCGCCTGTGTAATTAAGGGGCAGGGAAAGTAGTTATGTAATGGCCGAGAAACATTCCCGTGAGCAGAGATGCACGGATGCTCATTATAAATTAAATATAACGCATTCTCAAATAACCTGTTACTATAAAGCGTAAGAAACTTGTGCTGTTTTTCCAAGAGAAACGAGAACGGAATAAGCTAGCTTTTTGTTAAACGTTTATGTCTATAATCTAGGTAAGGTCAAGGTGGCATCTGGCCGTATTAGCCCAAGGTTTAAAATGAAAAGGGAAATTTGAGAGGTGCGTTCACATTCCTTATCATGTAAAGTTAACTCAAAATGGACGAAACGTGCATCCATGGTGTTTATGAAAATCTTAACAAGAATAAGAGCCACGAAAGAATCCCTGAATATATACATGTAGCACACACCTTGCTTTTGAAAACTTGTGAAGGTTAGGGAAAGTGTGCAGCCCGCAGAATTAAAAGTTACGGTGCAATTAATAATAACACGAATTATAGGTCCAAAAATAAAAAGGACGAAGTTCGTCCTTTTTATTGTATGGAACAAATTGTAATGACACGCCTTTAAATGCCATAGGGAATAGTATTTGATTAGCACTAAAACGTACAGCACCATGCAAGCAAGATTACGTTCCACGTTTAATTAACTGATTCGCAAACCATTTTTTGGGTAGATTCACCTAAAACAAAGCAAGCTTACAGAAGCAGATTTATACGGTTTACATTTATTGAAACTGTAAACACACGATGTCATGTCAAAGCGTTTAGACAATTATTCGATCGATACCTCATATCCAACTCATTCCAAGCATAATTAACGTTATATGATCTCAAAGAAATCGAAAGAAAATTATTTATTGCTTTATTACATGTCTGGCATCTGTGGTTATATTAACGGCAAACCGCATCCAGGTTAAAAGTAGGAAAAAGCAGATAATATTATTTAGGATGTCTCTAAAATATCACCTCGCTCGACCGCAACAGTTTTATAACGTGGTATAACTTGCATGTACAGTATATGCTTTTAAAATCAAGGAAAAGCTTTATTGAACATTAAAAAGTTGTTTCCAAAATACATGAGATGAATAAATAAAATTACATGAAAAACAACTTAACAAACAGCCATAAAACTTAATGTAATCTTAAACGATACATCAATGACTTTCGCATAAGTGAAATAACAGGCGAGTTTCTTTCTTCAAATAAAATTTGGGAGCCAGCGCATGTCCGGTGAATTAAGATGTCGAACTAAATTTTAGGTACAAGTATTACATGTAAAAGGATAACACACTTGATATAAAATACATATACTGTACGTGTACATAAATGTATAATCATGCAAGGACACGTTGAATTGACATTATTTTAACATCAAAATTCTCGTGAGAAGGTTGCAGAAAACGCCTTTTTGCACATTCAAAAACGTGTATTCCCATAATCATTTTATGTACCAATTTAGTACATGTAATGGTATACTTTCTATTATTTATTTAAGTATCCAATCACGAACAGCATTGATCAAGTTACAATTTTAGACCCCCATCAGGCACACAGAAAAACACTATAAAAACAAAAAATTACGTTCTTACTTAAATGCTGTCTATATGTATTAGTGCTTGGACCCGGGCGCAATCTCCAAATCATTTTGATAAATGTCTTTTACACTCCGTATGTTGAAGTCCAGCTTAAGCGTATGTCACGCTACAATGATTCTTCGCGTTTCCCCAATTTGATGGCAAACAGAATTAATTGCCGACAGAAAAACTTGGAGGAAACTTTGTGTGGTCTCAATTTCCTGTTGTTCTAGCATCACCTTTATTGCATGTGATGTTAGCTTTCCAGCCAATAGATTCGCAGGAAATTATGACTCCAAACGAGCCAAAGTAACAAGCATTGCAACGCTGCAATATGCCCAAAAATCCATATATAACCTGCCAAGCCACTTCCCAGCTAATTCTGGAAAAATAACAAGAATTCTCAGCTATCCAAATGGCAAGCCATTTATCATTAGTGCTTCTACAGCGCTACAGACATGAACTAGATTTATGTGTGCTTTGGACTCACAGCAGTTATTGTAATTAATGTCTGATTTCATATAATAACAGTTGCTATTAAGTAACACTCACGCCCTGCAGTGCTTTACTTTTGCCATCAGAAATAGAAAGTATAACATTATTAGCGGCCATAGTTACGAAACTAATTGGAGAGCAATAATGAAAACGACTTAACGAATAATAGCCCTAAAGCAAAGGAACTAGCGAGGAAATAATTTAATTTGAAATGACCACACGATATGCGCGGACTGTATCACTAAGGTAATTAATCTTTTCAAAATTACTAGCCAAAATCTTGTCGGTCAACAACACCGACAAAAAGTACAGCGACCAACATTTATTTGCAAAACATCGCCACGGCAAGTGTGCTTTTAATCTGCCTTCTCTAATCTACCGAGTAACAAATTGTGACAGGTCAAAATAACTTAACCTTTCCAACGGAGTCAACTCGCACCCATTGTGAGTTGAATGTGCGTGATGAATAATGTTAACCACGGTTGAAGTTGGCAACATTACAATGGTAATGCACTCGTACAAGGGCACTAACTGTCCATAAGAGTCATGTTCTCAAGTGCTCTTTCTAAATGACAGCTCAATTAGGCTAGTCTATTTAGCATTATTTTAATAACATGCAATTATGATAATGGTAGGGTTCCAGCCCAAAAAACCGACGCCCAATATATTTGTGCTTCTAATTGCGGCAAGTTATTTGCTCAGTGAACGGCATGATGGCACCACCGAAATTAGCAAAATCTATAGGCCTGTAATTAAAACTCGCAAATATTTAATGCGCTTCACACAGTAGGCCTACTTATAAACAGACCGCGCAAATGTAAGCACGTGGATCTGGTGTTAGTAAACATACGATAGGGCTTAGAACGTCTTGAGTGAAAATTCGCATGCATGGTTATAGTTGTTATTAAAAACAAAAGGAATTACGAAATTTAAAAAAGTTATATTTTTAACTCAATGGCTGTTAGGCGCATAGATTTTGCGTTTTCATTTGCACGCGTGCATTAAATATAAACGATAATCTAGGCCACGTGTTAATCCTATAACGAGCCTAGTTTCATGCGCTATATAGTGCACACGTTGCGAACATATGGAAAATGGAGAAAACAAATTAAGGCAAGTTTAAGTTGGCATTTCGAATTTTTTGGTCCATAATCATAATCAATAACAGCAATGCGAGGAAAAACTGCAGATACGGTTTGCTTTCCAGTTTCAAAACGCATTACCCCGTAATGCAAAACAATTATGCTACATCAACCATACTACCAGATGGTCTTAGAAATACAATCGGTTGCTCCGCAGAACAGAAACGCTCGATGTGCTGAAGCTATCAACGAAAGTGCAATTATCATTAAGACTTTAATTTTAAGGGGAAAAAACGATCATTCTGAGCGAAAAGAATAAGTTGTTGACTGTAAAATGTCAGCTTCAAGTTCCTCGTGTCAGGCCTCTTATGAACTGCAGATATAAGTATTCATCTAAATAAAGCTCCGTATTTTTACGGTGCAGGAGAACAAAACTAACATTCTACGAACATGTTTAGAATCAAGAAAGACTCAATGTTGCTCGAAGTGCACGTATATAGTAATGGCACTAAGAAGCACTTTGTCAGTTGTGAAGTCACGTGTGCAAAGGAATTAATTCATTGGTTTAAAAACAATACTAAATAAAGTACTCAATAAATAAAGAATCAGATATTTTAACATAAGCTTGGGTGTAATGTAACGTTTTAATTTTTCATACAAGTGCCTTGTAATATATCCCTTTAAATTTAGACAAGAACCAGCAGGTAACATGTGCAGGCAACGAAATGACATACTGTACATACATGTACAAATGTATATATGTAACGATCCCTTCACCTACAATACGTATTTACTGTACACCAACACCAACTACAATATCGCCGTTAAAGGATACTATACATTTTTTTTTCAAACGGTGACGCTTTCTACAAATTTGCCGCATTTAACGTTATATCCAAACGATATACACCCTACAAGAGTTGCTTCACTCTTCGCACGGCCAACTTACTCATAAATGGAATGTGCTGGGATTTAAAACTTAAAACGCGAGCATCGGGTACATGCCCAAACACGAAGGTTCGATGTTAAGCCCACGTAAGACGGCTATTAACCAATGCCAGAAAAGGCATTTCCCCGACTGGGAAGCAATTTAAATACGTGGGCACACGAAATTAGCATAGGATAACGAGAGAGGTACGGAGAGAGGCAGTCGCTCACAGAACAACCATTAAGTGGCATCCTATTTTATGGCATGATTTATTTCGGATGAGATTGTAATGCAAGACTAATGAGAAGCAGTAATTAGAAAATAAGATGATGCTCTGGCGTGTGATGTAGTGTTGAAAGATGAGAGAGATGCCGGCTGAGAAAAGTTAAGCCCGCATCCAGGCAAGCAAATATAATGCTAATTATCAAAACCGAAATGAAATGAAAATTTGAGAGAGGAGGAAGAGGATGACGAGCACGAGGGTGAGCCATTAAAAAGCTGGCGAAATTGCAATTACAGCTGGGGCAATGCGATTCGAAAGACGCAAAAATGGCTGACCATTGATCCTCTTCATATTTCATGCCTTCTCCAATGTTCAAGTGGCGGCTTCGGCGTGGAGCTAATTAGACAATCATCACCATAAATGACAAACATGATGCGCTCATTTGGGTGGAAAAACACTCGCCATCATCCCATCCCTTGCATTTTTTTATTGGCATATGACCTTACACTAGAAAGAGAGCAGCCTCAGTGCTCGAGGCGCTTACAGTGTACATTTATAGCAAATAAGAATAATTTAATACTACACACTCGTGGATAATACAACCAACGTTTATATTCTTCTGATCGGACCCAACATCTGTAATTATATTTAGCCAGAACAGTCGTTGACTTACATCTCTAGGAAACCGAAGTTGCCGATCGCAATTTGGACGCAAAAAACGGGTGCATTTTAAGGCAGTTTAGAAGTTAATTGGCTGACCACGGGGAATATAACTGAACGTCGATTATTGTCATTATTTCATCATCTTCCCAGAAACCAAATACAGCGTAACGAGACTTAACTAGGGCTTTTTTTTTCGCCTTCTGCAGGAAGCCACCGAGGACATTAGCGAAACTAGAAGCAACGTCATTACTGTACAAATTAAGTGGGAGGCATTTCTTAGCGCCAATTAAGTGGGGGGAAAAATGCACGAGAGATGGAGGAAGAACCCGGATTTGGATCTAGCTGTTCCATAGTCTCACGACACTTCCTGCGATAAAGTGGAACAAAATGTGGCCATTGTTATCAATGGTGTAAAACATTAATTACCTTTCGTTGATTCGTACGACTCGTATCTTGCACCGTTGATCAAATAATGCAGATAAGTGAACGAGACGATTTTAGCGAAAATTCTAATAGAACTATAGACACGCATTTCGCAGCTGTAACTCCTGCACATGTCTTCAAGGTGATATCGTGTCACTGGCGGTTAGAACGTAAGACGATTAATTACTTTTTTTTTTGTAACTTACATGTATCTCGGAAAGTCATTTACCTTGACAAACACTTAGGAACAAAGCATCGCGACCTTGGAACGCCATTCAGTTTCTGCTGCAGACACCCGCGAATGCAGCGAGCGCTTGACCGTCACATAGCTACAGCATAATCTTTGCACTCGAATGATACATAATGTCCAGAAAAATCTGAATTTTTACGACCGGTTGCGTAGGAGCTTAGCCGGGAGTCCATGACTTGGCAAGATTCCAAGAGGAAAATGTATACGTCCAAACTTATGAATTTTGACTGAGCACAGCGGTGAGATGACTTGCTGCGCAATATTATAGAGATACTCAGACAGAAGATTTACGAATGACACGTTAGGCAGTCGTGAAATCCCGCGTGGAAAATTGACACGCTCATTGATTTCAAAATGTTCTTCAAGGTTATCGCTGTTTATTAAACCAATGAATGCATTTCTTTTGCACGCGTGACTTCTCGACTTCTAAAAGCGCCATGCGTAAACCTTTGTCTGAGTACCCTTACTGTGGCCAACTCCACAGTGCTAACTCGGGCATGCGCGTTCAATCGGAAGAGTTTCTTCGAGCAACCGACGTGAAACGTTATTCTCGAGTGTTTAAGTGAGCGATTCTTCAGAAGAAATGTTTTAAATCCACCAAATAAAATGAATGGAGGATTCCTAATTTGATTGATGTTCACACGCTGGGAGCATTTTGATCCAATGTTCTATTGCGCGCATACCAATTCGCAGCATTTGCATCAACCTGACATGGCTGCGCATGCCTTTCGGGTATATATTACACGAGGATATCGCTTTCGAGAGAGAGTTGCGTGATTTCAACTTTGATTCTTGAAGAAATGAAGACCTATTATTCTTCAGAGCTACAAAAAACCTACTGTTTATTTTCAAGAAACATCTTAGAAAGCGTTTTAAGTAGATTGAAATATAATATTGCCATACATAACCATTTCAAAGGCGGACTTGTTGGGACATTAACAACAAATTCAAGTCTTTCTTATTACTTAACCTATAGCCTGCCCATTTTACTTTAACAGGCGTTTTGAGATTTTGAGAAATACACGCAGTATCGCTGGTCGAGCCTAAATGTTGGCACATTTGTGAATACTTGCACTGTCGAAGAGGGCGCTGTATTGAGCTCTGAAAAACATTCTGGGAGAAACAGCGCGCCTCTATAGCTTATTTTTGAAAAAGGTTTCATTAGCTATATCAGAGTTCTGTGCAAAGAGTACATGGACATTAGTTTATTTCAAAGATTGTCGATAAGAAGCATTCGTACGTTCAGAATTTCCCCAGTCCCTATTGCAACCTTTAGAAACTTCATTAAGAATTTTTGAGGACGGGTTTTTCGCATTCCAGCAGTCGTATGGCATGCTCACCAAGCAAGAGGCGTTATGATTGATAAGCGTACACGAGATCATGTCGTGTAGCTGACATGTTGCGTGTTCACACCCCCAACCGAAACAAAAAATAGAAAATATGAGCATATATATAAGGGTATAAATTTGAGCTAAACGAGGTTACTTCCATTTTCCTCCCGTTGACGTATGCTCCATGTACAGTAATGCATGTATAGTATAAGTATTTTACTTAGCATCGCATCCCCACTTCAACATGTACATGTAGTAACAATTCGAATTCCAATTTATGATGGTATTAAGTCGAGCAAAATGAGATTACTGCATATTCAGTAAAAACGACATAAAAGCATTGGTTTGCTAAATGACAATACTGCTACTTTATTTAACATAGATCATAATTCAATTAATATGGAATTCCAATCATCTCAAAATTAAATTTTTTGAATTGTGTCTCTTCTGAATCGGGGGTGCGATATTATCTTCACCAATGGTTTTACCACATGGTAGCTTTTCACTGACCTTTCACCATTATCATCAACATTTATTAACGCAACTAGTTTATGGCGCGAACAGATTTATGCATCACCCTGTATGACAAGATGAGTTTGCGATTAAGAGCGTGCGAAAGGGTTGCTTTTAAAAACAACAACGACATACATGTAAAAACTTGGCAAATGCGCTTCATTGTGTGCATGCAGCAATATTACGCCATCGCTTCCAATTTTAATACAATTGCTTCCTGGTTATCAAAGTTGACGCGAAAATCAGATAGCGCTGAAATTTCAAAAATGTTGAAAACAAATTTTGATATCAGAAGACACAGGAGGTAGCTTCTAATAAGGGATACTGCATGATGGAAAAACGAATAGATGAATGAATGAGGTCATTCGGGAGAAGAGAGGGCGCCTGAAGTTTCAGACCTTTTCATCATGATGGAAGGTTTTTCGATCATGGCGTCCCATATCGCGTAAACCGATATAAAAGGTCGTGCCAGTAATCAATCCTATATTCACGTTTTTTTCTTCGCAAAGAAAGAAGGACTTGCCAGGGATGGGCAAACAAACGCGTGATTTACATGTTCAAATTTGCGTCCAAGGTTCAACGCCCACAATTTGCTACAAGTCCTCCAGTTCTGTATACACGCGCATAAACCCGAGCTTACAATCATTGAATGAAACTGTAGATTTCAATGATCAACGGTAATTGATAATTGATTTCAGCGTATAAATGAGTTAAACGTCGCAGTAACTTGAGAATTATAATTATGGGTTTCCTCGAGTAGAATATGGTACGATTCTGAGTATAAACTGTACCAAGAATTAAAAACCGTCAAAAGATTTCAAGCAGATTTTGTACTCTACAACTGATGGCGTGACATTCGTCCAATTCACAACATTTTTCTAAAAATTAATGAAAAGCTTAGGCCTACTCCAAAAATATATTTTCTAAATATTTGGAGATGGGAAAGGGAAATGTCGAAACTAAATTCAAAATGTCACCACGCAACATGCAAAACAATAAGCCTTTCAGTTTACTTATACGTACATGTATTATCCACCCTTTGATAATGGGTCATGAATTATTAATGTATTTAATATTAGGTAGATTAAATAAATATTTGTAAAGATGATTCGTATTTTTATGTTTTCTGCATTAGTATCAATATAAATGCAAGTGGACTTTAGTAAATAGTATTAAAATGCGAATAAACATAAGCCGAAAAACATTTACGCTAATTTAACAGTTCCGTTTTAACATGAGAGCTATTTCAATCACGTCGAGTAAAAACCTCCCCAAGGGAGGATATACTCAGAAAATTAAAGCAATCTAGGCACGAAGACGGCGCCCTAGATATTAAAACAAAATGCAAATTTCAAAACTTATCAAGATGGAGATTATCATATTAATTACGCTAATGTGTCCTTTCATCTTCTCAATGAGTGTTGATTGGCATACATGCAACGCATCTGTTGAACTATAGGCAGAAAGTGCACGATGCCATTGTCAAAATGCATTTGCATTTTTATAGCAACAGCGTGGATCTTTTCTTTTGACTGGCGACAAAAACAAAGCCATGGGTTGTACGATCAACATTTCTGTATCAAATAGAATTTTGCTTGAGATAAATTAGATTTAGTCTACTAAATATTTCTTCGGTAGGAAAAATAATCCAAAATAGTAAAATGCAGCAAAAATCAGCAATAAACAACTAATTGCCATTCTACAATACAACAACACTTGACTCCAACTGACAATATAAAGGCAATTTGATTTGACCATGTAGATCAATCGTTGCCGGTCTAACTAAGCACACAAACGTCATGCACAGTATTTTCAAATTTGCTGCAATGCCATTTTTTTGTATATAAAATTTGGTTAATTTAACGCGCATTTTATTGAATGCAGCTAATTTATCAAAATGTCGAGGTTGTGTTAAAAATTGTTACATACCCGATATGAAATCAAGTTTTGAATTTCCGAGCATAGATTTCCATATAAAATATCCTCTTGGGATAACTTACCTAAAGTAAAATAAAACAAAATAATTAATAATAGTGAAACGGAGACAAATGCATCTCAAAGGAGCAAAACAATGAAAGATAAAATGGGCATAATTGGCGAAGATAATGCGTCAGTACTAAAATCCAGCGAACGATGTTACTTATCACAAAACTGCATTTTGCTATCTGCTTTACATTAAAATATGATTTCTGTCAAGAGTCCAGAAACCACCCAACAAGAAGCCACGCACGACATGTACACAAAGCGTACAACGTGTTTATCGTAAATAGCCTATAATTTGCGCTCCTTCAATGTTGAATGAGATAACGTGTTCATGGCACAGTAATCAATCATGTTGCGGAGGTAAACATTGGTACAGAGCCCTGCAATAAGTCACCCCCCCCCCCCCCTATATGCTACAGATTGGCCTTTTTAATTTTTAATCTTGAAATGCCCAGGGATTGCCTTACATGTAAATAAATTAGCAGCTCTGGGCTGCACGAGTCCATTTCTAAGATAATGTACATATATCATCAGTAATAATGAACCACGTGAACGTGCAAAATAAATGTCAAACAGTGGCAAGTACGTGGATGTCTTCAGTTATAACGTGACCATGCAGTCCATTGTTCCATAGACACCTAGCGCCCCTGCTGGGCGCCTATGCATACAAAAGTGAGTAAACAAAATCGGGCTGCAGCAAAGGATGAGGCTTTTGGACACATCATGATTGCCAAATAAATGTGTGATCTAGCTACAGGGTTAACTTTTATCGTCCATATGTACATGTCTAGATTTTCTTATAAAAAATAAATTGCAATCGAACATAAAATACATTACAGTGAAACCTGTTAAGAGTGACCACCAAAAAAAATGTCCCTACACAGCTGGTCACTTTACAAAGAATGCGTGAATTACATTAAAATAATGAACTGTACACTGTACTTATACAAGTAGACTGTAATAAATGTAGT